>JASAND010013350.1:0-89081 GCA_030248195.1 Trissonchulus latispiculum
TCCGGGAAGAGAAAGTCTTGCATACAGTCGACAACTACAGTAATAAGTTTACTTCCTCCAACGCAAGGATTGGATAGTTCTTTCGGAATTGGAACCATATTTGAAGTACTTAGATAAATACAAATATTTGTCTGAAAATGTTCAGCTAAACATAAGACAGCACTGGTTATTGAAATCTGTAATTAGGCGACGCTGCTTCTACCACCTTCACAAGATGAGCTATTTGTATAAGCTAATATAGGACTCTAAAATTAGCTCTCACGTTGAAGATCGTAGAATATGAGTCAGTGCTACTCACCGCTGCTTTCTTGTTATGAACTGTGACATTTTCAAAAGATGTCTCCGGAAGCGGCCAACCCGGTTTTTCATCAGTTTAAATTTAATGTGAGCTGAAGTTGTAGGAACTGAACAAACGGGACCGGACACAAGATTCTTGTTCTGTGACCCAGAAAATTCAAATATGCAATTTAGTATTCGGATCCTCCTCACGGATCGAAAAAATCTAATTTCGCGAAATCAATTTTCATGGTGTTTGAATGACGTGGTCAACATCTTATTTAATTCGGATCTTCCCTGGAAGCTTCCTTGACCCAGTTTCTGCGGCAAATTGTGAAATTTCGGCCTGCGGCGGAATGTTTTCAACCGATAGTTCAAACTCAGCAAAAGTTGATTTGCAAGGGGTTACTGAAAGGGAAACAAAAACAACGTGTCCCCCACGAAAGGGGAACCGCTTCGATGTGGGGGGGGTAGCAAAACGTGGTCCCCTTGGAGGGGGGTCGGTCAACATGGTGGCGTTTGGGGGGAGCCGCCGAAGTAGGTCGCCGTTTGGAGGGGGTCGCTCAAGCAGGCTACGTTCGGTTGCTTCTGACTGGCTGCTGTCGACCCCCCCCCCCCCAAAACTGGACCCCTTTTTGAAAATAAGCTTAGAAACTACCATAATCCCTTGCTAGACTCCTCCAAACGGATTCTGCGATCTGATTGGTTGTTGACGACCCTCTCCCCCAAGGGGGGCCTCCTACCCTCCCCCATTCCACCAAATTGAGGAGAGTATGCGCTATCGATTTGATCGACCCCCCCCCCAAACGGGGGAAATATTCGCATGCTGGTGGCGGAGCACCGTTACGCAATGCGCAAGATTACGAGAAGCCCTCCAGTGGCGGATACTCCTCTTCCTATATATAAGAGAATTATGAGCTCTTGTTGGGGGTAATGTTTTAGAACATTCACGTTACAATCGACAGGACGCAGGGTTTTGAGCCTGCGGCTGGCTGTCTGCTTACCCCCTGCCAAGCAGGAAATATTTCTTGCAGTCAGCACAGTATTTTGAGCTGAGCAGCAAACCTTTAAAGACAAATCCAAGTGAATCTGAACTCAATCAAAATATATAAATTAAAAACCTTATCTGACTATTGTTTTTATAATGCATAATATAAATATATTCTGCAGTTTTCTGCTCAGATTGCCTTTAAACTCGGAGAAATATCTTGCCTAGTTGCGGGCCGTGCCGGCGGGCGCCTGACTTATGGCAGCTGGTAAAGTCCTGCTGTTCTGGAAGAGTAGATATTAAAGGGACTAACGGGAAACATCCGAAATTGAAACACCAACACTGAAAGTGCACAACTCGAATGCTGATTATAAATGTTGGTGCAGAGTAGTGACTAGACCTGTTTACGTTGGAAGGCCCAAAGAATTGAAGTCACAGAAACAGAGAAATGAGATTTACGAAGGTTTAAAGGTTTAAATTTTTGGATGATTGATGAAGGGGAATTTGAGCAACCAAGTCATTAATTTTTATTGAAGGAAACTTTTTAGCTGGTAAAAAAGTTCTCTATTAACGTTGATCACAATTAAATTTCCGCGCAGACATTATTTGTTTCCATGCCCTGTAAACAAGCAACAGTTTTTCAGCCTTTACGCCATTCTGGCGCCGACTTTATATTATTATGGCTGTAAAATCTGACGACAATCAGTTTAATTTGAAAAAACAACCATGGGTCCAATCCAATCTGATAACGGGTGCAACATTTTAATACCGGGCAAAAACAGGACAACGATTTGAATAAAATGTGGCATAAAATAAAGAATTTGCTGAGAACTAATTTAGCAATGAAGAAGCGAGCTGGGGAGCGACGGTTAAGCTTCTTTGCCAAAACTTGCCGTAAGCTTCTGCTGTCACACTTCTGCCAAGAAGCACCAATTTAAAGGAGATGAGCACACCTTCCTCGTTTAAACACTGACAAAATTTTAAGCACACAGTCTTGCACCTGTTTGAATTCATAACCGATTTTATAAAATCAACCAAAGAGACCACCAGCTGAAAGGTGGTTTGAAGATGCTGGTTCATCTCACATACTTTCTTGTGGACGATGACCACGGACCTACCACCCTTTAAAACTGACGGCCCCATAAGTCTGACCATTGAAAACGGTGTTTTCTAATGGAACACATTTGTTTGCAGCTGATGTTTTGAATCTATCCAATATTTGTTAAATGCTAACACGGTCATATAGCCGGCGCCAATTATTTATTATATACGTTGGTTTGATGAGGAAAGTTCCTCCTCTGCGTCTGCATTCCTTCCAAAAAATGAATCTTATTCTATAGAGGGGCCGACCATCCTCCAAACTCCAAACTCCAAACAAACTTTTTCTGGCATTGAGCAAATTGTGAGCAAAACTGGTTTCGCTGGATCATTTGGTTCGCGACCCCAGAATGTACCTGACTAGTACATACAATGCAAGTAACAAATTTCGAAATTTCAAGTTTCATTTTACATTTGAACTATTTAAAAGTCATGTTCACTTATTAACGGCATGAGTTCATCCAAAACTTGGCAAAGCATTACATGTAATTCGACGTTTGGGCAGTAGTGTAACAAATCCAAGGTTGGACATGGGTCAACCTTCCGGTTGCTGGCGGCTGTAGCTAAGTTAGCTACCCGCTTGGCTTTGCATAACATCATCATGGGGACTAGGTTAAGTTTGAAAGTCACGTAGCTCACCCAGCGTGGTTGTTTGGGATGGGGTGGGTTCCCCTCTTGCTAAACGGGGAGACGCGATTGGGGGAAACTTCTCACTAGGGGGCGCTCGTGGGAGGTTGAACCCAGTACTCGCTTCCCCTTCAGTCTTAGTACTTTCTTTCATCGTGAATACTCCGTTATAATCCTCTACGCTTTCTCCCCCAATTATTCTCTGTGTAAATATTGTACTTGCCCCTGCTCTCCCCAGAGCGTGATACTGGTACGTTGGCCTTTGGCCTATCTCACTGTAAGTTCTATTTGTGTGTGTGTTAGAATAACCGTTGTTGCCGGTTAGAATGTGTGTGTTAGAATAACGGTTTGCCCATCATTTATATTATCTTTATATAATAATCTTTGTTGTTACTTCTCTTATCAAACTGTTGTTACTAACTTCGATTAGGCTTTTAGTCACTGAGCTTCTGCTAGGTAGGTAACTTGTTCGAATCCATTATAGTGAGAGTGAAGAGTCATCTCTTCACTTAGGGCAGGTTATTTACCCGGTTATTCTCTGGAGGCTGTCCCGACCGTCTCCTGACGTGCTACGTTGTTCATCGGTGCTACGGTCGCCGCATCCGCTGGAATCGGGTGTGGTAACGGTGTCATGTAGTACGCAAAATCAGGTACTAGCCCCGCTACATTAGGCATAGTAGCGCTGAGGAGCAGCACGGAAACCCATACACATACTCAGATGGATTTAGATTTGCGTCGTTGGAGCCTTCAAGAATATCTTGAATTTTCACAAAAAGACGTACCCTATAATCGCACAATGTTGGTATCTTGCCAAAGTTCTTTTCATTAGCATTCATATTCTCAGCTCGTTTGAAAGAAATCCTGCTCCAGTGGTTCATAAAAATGCGACTGGGAATTTTGCAGAAATATTTAGTTTAAATACACGGTTTATTTTCACGTCACAACAACTTCTACGGTTGCTGCTGCTAGAAATCTTGAAAATTCAGGCAAGCGAACACTTTCAAGCTAGGCAGTTTGCGTTACTACTCCCTGAATTCCACACAAAGCAAACAGAATTTCATAGATTCTTTCCCAGCGGTGTTAATTTTGATCCCATAGTTTCTACATAAAGATTTTCGTCATCAAATTTCCTGAACCAAGCTGTTGTTCATACTTAGAGGGAGGAGAGCAGGATTTGCTCTAAAGCTGTTTAAAATAATTTCAATAAATCACCTTTCTCCTCAAGAAATGGTCACCACATTCCTTACGCAGCTCTCATCATACCTCGAGTAAGTAGACTTTTTCAAATGAAAGCAATCTGTAGTGCGTTTTTACCCCTGGGGTTCCATTTTAAGTATTAAGCTAAGACTGAAAAACCTGACATTAGTTAATCAATCCTTAAAGTCATTGCAGATTTTAATAAACTCATTGAAGTCCTTGAATTCCATTCCTAAATTTGGATGAGTTATATCGACATACTCAGTTTTGTCAGTCTTTGCTTGTCTTAATTTTTTGTAAGAATAATCCCTAACACACGAACCTAACCAACAATGACTTTGGATATGGTTCATAATTTCGAATACTTTAAAATGAGGGTTGCTCTTATAGAAATCCTTGCTATAACAAGAGGTTGCAGTTAAGCTCATTTTAAACCCATTATTTGTTGCTTATTGACCTAAAAAGCATCCCTATTTTATTAGATACTGCCTTATTCCGGGAAACATTTTCACAGCCGGTATTTCCAATGTTTTTCTTGTAAAATTACCGCAAAATTCAGATTAAAAGGCATTAGGTGTTCTTTTTAAGTGCACTTTCAGAACAACATAACAGTGTATATGGGATCACAAATCTAAAGTAATGCACTAAATTTGGTACATTAAGAACCTTCCCAGATTCCAAGAATCGGAAATATTAAACACTGCACTTTAGACCAGAAAGCTGGTCTATCATTTCTTCCACGCCTGTAGTCATACATTATCCATTTTGGCTTGCAATGTATTCTAGACAACTCAGAAACGTTGGATGTGTTTCCATCCTTGTTTGCATTTTATTATCATACATTTGCTCCTGCGATGCAGCGGTAGGTTGATCAATATTTTTTGCGTTTTGTTGCACTGTGCACAATAGCAGTAATAGTAATACGTTGCAAAGAGGAAAACAAAAAGTTGTCATCACACCACAAAAAACAAGCAATTCGGACGAGGAAAACGAACCCACATTTTTCGGTTAACTAGACCCTTCAATATTGAATTATAAAATGAAGAGGAATTAATTCTCTATCGATTGGCGGTAGTCCCATCTTTATAGATGCTCTTACTGAAAAATGGCAGCTAAAAATATAAAAATGGTCATTTTATAGTGTAATAGTCCTGACGAAATTCAGACATGAAAGCGTTATGCAATGGAAGCGAAAATTCAAATTTTCGACTTACAACAGCATTCATACGAATCTATCGCCGGCTGTAGTTCGTCGGCGGCAATAATCGGTTCACCAGGTGATAGGGGGTGTTATGCATATTAAAATAACGTACAGTTTATTCGGTCTCAGAATCAACTCTTGCACTTTAAAAATCAATCATAGTATGTACGGGGGGGGGGGGGGGGGGGGGGGGGGGGGGGGGGGGGGGGGGGGGGGGGGGGGGGGGGGGGGACCAAAAAATGTGTGTACCAACTTCGACCGTTTATGACAGATTAGCCTTTGGAGTAAACCCAAACAATGTATATATTTTTAGAATCCTCAGGAACTCGAGATTTCGAATATTTGGAAAAATCCGGAATTCCGGGTTTCATTCACGGAAAATCTAAAATTTTTTGTTCTTCGGCCAATTTTTGTCGCAATCAAAATTTTGTTTTCACGATCGAATAGAGCTGGTCCCGCTGCATATTTTTGCTCTTACATGTTTTTCACGAAAATGCACCCAATTTCCGGAATTGCGGGTTTTCAAAATTTCCGGATTTTAAAAATTTTATCCAATGCCCACAAGATGGGTATCTTTCGAAAGCTCTTATCGAGCTAAACAACTTTTGTAATAATATGAACTCTTGAAAATGTACACAATTACCTGAATTTGAGAAAACCGGATTTTCCGGATTTTAAAACGTTTTTCCAATACCCCACAATATGTCATTCGAAAGCTCTTGATGAGCTGAACAAATCTTGTAATAGAACCACCTGGCAGAAATGAGCCCAGTTATCGGAATTCGCTAATGCCTTCCAAGCTAGACTGAAATCCGGAATTCGTCGATTTCTGGAATTGGGTGCATTTTCAGACATTGGTTCTATTACAAGATTTGTTGAACTCATCAAGATCTTTCCACCGATTCCCATATTGTCGGGTTTTGGAGAAAATTTTTAAAATCCGGAAAATCCGGTTTTTTCGAATTCCGGGAATTGTGTGCATTTTCAAGAGTTCATTGTATTACAAAAGTTGTTCAGCTCGATAAGTGCTTTCGAATGATTCCCATTTTGTGGGTATTGGAGAAAAGTTTTAAAATCCGGAAATTTTGAAAACCCGGAATTCCGGAAATTGGGTGCATTTTCGTGAAAAATTTCTAGGAGCAAAAATATGCAGCGGGACCAGCTCTATTCGATCGTGAAAACAAAATTCTGATTGCGATAAAAATTGGGCGCAAAATAAACAATTTTAGATTTTCTGGGAATGAAACCCGGAATTCCGGATTTTTCCGGATTTTCATAATGTCGAGTTCCTGAGGATTCTAAAAATATATACATTGTTGGGGTTTACTGCAAAGATTAATCTGCTATAAACGGTCGATAGTTTGTACACACATTTTTTGGTCGTACTATAGTCTATTTTCTACAATGAAGGTTTAGCAAATTTTCCCACTTCGCCCGACATTGACGGGCCTTAGCTTTTTCTGACTGCATTGGGCACCCTTTAATATTATAAAAATGAAGAGAAATTAATTCTCTATCGATTGTGGCAGTGCCATCATTCTAGGTGCTTACGTCAGTACACTTCAGAACACTTAAGAACACAAGCTGTAATGATCCCAGTGATTGCATTTACGAAAGCGAAAGTTTACGATGATATTAAATATAATATATGATATGTGATAGGGCTACCCATGATTCAAAACTTTATGTATTGCAGATGAAGAGACAATATTTTGATTCATTAGGTGGCATGGCCTTGGGGCGTAGATCTGCAGAAGATTATCCAGTTTACAATAGCTATAATTTCCCGGTAAATCATTTTGTGTTTATCTAAATTTAATCTAAATTAGGCTATGTAAAACTAGTTTTGCGCAAGAGCAATATCCTACACCAAACAGGTACCACAGGTGCCAGGGGAACGGGGATCAGCTGCAAGATGGTTGGAATTTTCAATTTTTGTTGACAGGACCAAGTAATCTTGTTCCAGTCTCTTATGTTGAGCTCTGGGATAGTCGCAAGAAAAGCGGAGTAAGAAGCTGTACAGACTAGGTTGGACGGGCTAGGTGATAAATTATCAAGATTCTAAGCCACAGCAATTTGTCTGTGATGGTTGCTGCGTATTTGGTCTCTGTTAGCGTGAACAGTACAACAGTCTAGGTGGGATTTTTATGTTGCTTTGAATGACTCTACGATAGTTTAGATGGATTTAGGGACCAGGGGCCAGTTTCATAAAAAACTATCTCGAGTTCTCGAGTTCTCAGCGAGTTCTCGAGTTTTCAACGAGTTTTCGAGTTCTCAAGTTCTCGAGTTCTCAAGTTCTCGAGTTCTGTTTTCGGTACCGTGTCAACAACCTTACCTTTTTGTTTTAAAAATTATACGAAATACAACTGCGGACAAATTTTATGGTGATTTATTCAGTGAACTGTGCAAACCATTGAAGCAGGAAGAAAAATTTATAAATTTAGATTTCCAAAAATTTATCGAGTAGGTCAAGTTGGCAAAAATTTCTCTTTTCGAAATCTACTGGAAAACTTGACTTGAAAACTCGAGAACTTTTTCAACGTAATTTGCAATGCGACTTTTGGAGCTCGAAAACTTCCAGCGTAGTTTAGGCTTTAGCTACTAGACTAGAGAACTTTCTATTAAATACACCATCAGGACTTCCGTTACGACTACTGACTGACCCGTAACACCAAACTGATGTTAGTGTGCTAAGCTACTGCGGCTTCAGTTTTGGTTTTGGTTCATTCCCCCAAATCACGCCGACGATGCGTGATATACAGTCGAAGCAGGCAATCCAGACACTGGTGTACTGTACGGAGGAACTGGTGTACTGTATGAACTGGCTCAATCTGAAACTGGACGCCGTCGTCCTTCTGCGGTTTAGTTTGGACCGCAAGATAGCGCTCACGTGTCGATCGATTCGATACTGTAGGTATTCTCCGGCCAAACAGGTATTAGGCTAGATATGCTTTTTGTACTGATTCCTTGACTGGGCCAAGACTGTTCACCCAGAACAAATACGACATTTCTCTTCATGGCGTTTAGTACATCCCAGTGTTGGCTGAAAGTGAGGCGGCTGTCTAACATGACTTCACAGAAATTTCGGACTTGGTTGGAATGGTTTGGCAGTCGGCTGCCTTTCCGAATCCAAGTGAAACACTGTATGTAGCCTGATGAATGTTAGTAGGGACACGAGCATGACTTAACACTTTTCTTACATTCATCGGCATGTTAGCTTTTTTCCCATTACAACAATTGGTCAGGAGCTTATTGAGGCTTTGCCTACGCATCAGTAATGTGGACGTCGCTTGTCCATTGAGCTTGGACTAGGTCGTAGGTATAGATTAGGTATAGAAGTGGTAAGATAACGGCTCCTTGGGGTGCACCGGGTCTGAGGACATGTTGTCGCGTGAGTTAAAACAGTAGAGTTAAAATTTTTAGCTAGTTCAACCCTGTAAGCGAGTTGAAATAAACTGTTTTACTCTATAACCCTTTGCGAGAAAAGGATTCAGTTAATTTTAACTTTTAACTCGACTAACTCACTGCGAGAAAACGCCATACGACGTTTGTTTCCACTGGACTATTCCACTATTCATTTCAGCGTTCAAAGTTCCGTCTAAAATGAACTGTTGGCAGAACCCTGTGTAGCAGATTCATGGATGCATATATATTTAGCATCCGTTACTACGCCGTATCATAAACTAAGGGCGGAATCGATGAGTGCCAGTTTGCAGTTTTTCTGATGGAAGCCTCCGAAGTACGTATTATCCGTATGAAGTGGTCCCCGGTGCAGTGGTTGGATCTGATTCCGGCATGAAGTCACAAGTTAATTTTTTATATGAGTGTTGAACAGGCAATAATTCTTCCCGAGCAAATAACATAACTTAGTAGTGATTCTACCTGGTAAGTCTGGCAACGCTTGAGCTTAGACTAACCAGCCGGTGGGACCAAGGCCCTTGCAGGATTTCCCTTTCTTTGCAACAGGCACAACATCTACACGAATCCAGGGTGATGGAATGTTTTTAGATCTCCAGCACAATGACAGATAGAATGGAACATGGAGCTTTTGTCTGTATTCCATGGTATCACCTAGTAATCCGTCTTCCGTCCATTGCGCAGATCTAATTCCACAGTTAGGTTGTGTCAGATTGGAAAATGAGTTTGCTGGAAAATGTTGTCACCATTCCTTTTTAGTGCGCTGGGCTATGGCGTTTGGGATTTTCTGAATAGCTGGATCTGATGTAGTGCAGCATCTTTGCTGCGATAAGCTACCATCATGGCCGAACGTCCTAGTCGGACCTTTTCTACATATGTAATTTTAACAGAATATCAAGGTTTTAGTACATACTTTTGACGCCACGGGGAATGGCTTCCTCAGCAGCAACGACGAGTTTCTCATGTATAATCTGTATGCACCTTGCCTGAAGTGTCAATAGACTTTTCCGCCATCTGCTCATCCAATCTTCTGCTATAGGCAAAGCAGCCGGTCTTGCTGAGGTCATCATATACCTATCTCTAAAGTCTGACCAATAAATGTAGAGAGCGAAATTGTTTTCTTTATATCTCAAAAACGCTTCAAGATAGCTACCATAAAGAATATATTTTCTGAACCGGAATGATGAGATCTTTCTTTGCGAGAAAATTTTTTTGAAATTTCACGTGCGATTTCAAAAGGCGCCGCTTTTATATGTACAGAAAGATTGGTACATGGTACTACAGCGATTTGTCGGAGAAATTTTTCCTTGTCAGAAAGTCCTCCTACACACCAAATTTCAACTTTTTTGGTTGAAAATTGCGTGAGTTATTCCATCTTTTTGATTTTCAAACTCGTTTGATCTTTGCCGCTTTTTCGACTTTGACTGGCTACTACTCGTGACTCACTCAGTGGAAAAAAATATTCGATTAGATTTTCAGGACCGCCTAGGCGTCAGCTTTGACCTGATATATGTAGTATTTCAAAATTTGAATGTAGATTTTTCGAAAAATACAACGTTTTGACCCAAAATTTCGGCATATCCGTTCTAGCAAAACTGAGTAAAAATAGCATAATCGTAGTGTTCCATCTGAGGTGAATCCAACGACATAAAGTTTTGGCTTCGACTTATAATGTGTCAGCAATGATTTTTCAAACAATTTCAATTTTTTTTGTAAGTGGTTCAGCATTATTGTGGTTCATCTTACGAACCGAAAAAGCTGCTCTCCGCGGACTGCAAAAAAGTCAAGAAGCGGAGAAGCGAAGACCAAGGATAGAAAACTTGGCCCCCAAACCAGACTGCCGTGCGGTTATTTCAGACACCCCCAAGGCAACGGTAGTCGTCCTTTCCGACTACTGTTGCCACCCGCTTGACAACAGTGACGAAGATGGCTGAAAAGCTAGCTGGCTTGCTCGTAAGCCTTGGGTGAAAAAAGAGGCTGCAGAAAAGAGGCGGGAGGGGAAAGCGAGCGCTCAGGGAAGAAAGAAAGAAAAGTCCGCGGACTACACATAAATTCATCAAAGGCTATTATGCGCATAGACACAGGGGGACCTTTTTCACCCACCCCTGCCCATGCGCATTTCCTAAAAGTTGGTGTAAATTAAAATTAAATTTTTCCTTGGGTTTTAGCTTATTTTGCTTAAGAGCTCAGTTGTTGCTTGATACCTTGATAAAGTTATAGCTGCAGCACCGACACTTAATTCAATAACATCTACTCTGCACATACATCGCCTAGCCTAGCATCGCGATCAGCATAAAACTAAAACACCATCGTTCTGAGCACTAAAACTTTAAAAACAAAAGGTATCAACTTAGATAGGCGTCCCTGCAGCTTTGGAGATGAAGGTCACAGATGAAATTTTCAACCAAACAGCCATCCAGGTTTCCGCTTGTTCATCCCGATTTGTATATTCGTATATTTGTGGCGATTCCAGTCTCCCCATTGTGCTATTTTTGAAGATATTGCTGAAAACAAGAGAGAGGGGGAGAGAAAGAGAAGGAAAGGTATTTAATTCCTAAGGTATCCAAATCACTAAACGTTTCCGAGTGCGCAGCTATTATCCAAACTGTATATATTTATATCTCAGAGAGTTTTAGCCATCTTCGAAAAGTGCATGTACATTGCACATATTTTCCCCATCTTAGCTTGTGTACTAAACTATAAGTAGCTTAGGACAAAGGTCGATCTTACCTCATTTTAAAATACCAGAAAAATAAAACTAAATTATTAATCAGCTTCTAAAATAAACTTATCTGCGCAACCTTCCTTCTTGCGTCAAACAATTTTCCTTATTTCAGGTGGTTTTTAGCTGTCTTTGATGTTGCTTTCTTGATTGTATGACATTAGCGCGACATAGCGAAAGCACGACAAAGACTTTATAATATGGTTTATACGACAACCACTCTGTGAATTTCATGGTTTCATACTTTTCTGACTTAGTTTGACCAAACATTGAACTCTTTAGCTGAACTAAAACTAAAACTTTTACGCAAAAATGAGCTCTATTTGCTGTTACGTTTTATTGTTAGAAATTTTGAATGAACCATGCTGCTCTTTCTTGTTATTTGTGTAAAAGCATACCTCTGAGTTGGACCTAGCTAATAGTTATTAATAGTTAATAGTTAATTAAGTTCTGTTAATTGAGTTCAGATTAGATTCACATTCAGATAATTAATTTTAGCATGCAGATTATTGTTGCAAATTTCTAAATATACCGACTGAGCTGGATCATTAATAGGTAACTAACTATCAATTTAATAATTGCGAAGTTGAGCTAAAGAGTTCAATGTTTGGTCAGACTGAGCCAGAGAAGTATAAAACCATGAAATTCACAGAGTGGTTGTCGTATAAACCATATAAAGTGGTTGTCGCGCCTTCGCTAATGCGCGCAACTGAGATGTCGCGCTATAGCCATGTCGCGACTTTGCTATGTTGCGCTAATGTCCGTTTGTCGCGCCTTTGCCATGTCGCGCTTTCGCTATGTCGCTTCAATGAGAGCACTCCCCGCCCTTGATTTGCCTGAATTGCCTGAGCCAGTGCCAACTAGGAAAAACCAGCGGAAAAAGGGGCATTGTTTAAAGATTGAACTTTATGATTATGCTATTTTACTCACTTTTGCTAGAATCGCTGTGCCGAAATTTTTGGTCAAAAAGTGGTATTTTTTGAGAAATTCTAGTTTCAAATTTTGAAATACTACATATATCAGCTTAAAGGAGACGCCTGAAAATCGAATCGAAAAATTTTTCCTCTGAGCGAGTCACGAGTAGTAGCCAGTAAAAGTCGAAAAAGCGGCAAAGATCAAAGGATTTTGAAAATCAAAAAAATGGAATAACACACGCAATTTTTAACCAAAGAAGTTGAAATTTGGTGTGTAGGACTTTCTGACAAGGGAAAAAGTTTTCTGACAAAATCGCTGAAGTACCATCTACCAATATTTCTGTACATATAAAAGCGGCGCCCTTTGAAATCGCACGGGAAATTTCAAAAAATGTTTTCACGAAAAGAAAGATCTCGTCAGTCCGGCCCAGAAAATATATACTTTATGGTAGCTGTCTTGAAGAGTTTTTGAAATATATAACTGAAATTTTGTATCGGTGCATATTGAAGGATGATGGATTCAAAAATTCAAAATCTTAAAATTTTATGAAAGTTTTAAGTTTTAGTTTGGTAAGGGTAAAGTGTAGAGCTTAAAACATCAGCGTATATATACAAAGCTAACGAAAAGCTGACGCGAAAAGGAAGAAACTATTTCAGATTAATGCTCAGCGCCCATGAAATCCCCTCTATGCAAATTTTCAGCAGAATTTTTTCAAAAGCTCCTCGGTTCCCAATGGCCCCCCTTACTTTTTTGAATTTTTGAATTCATCAGCATCCAGCATGCATCCACGCAAAATTTTAAAGTTGTTGGTCAAAAAATCAAACGATTCGCAGTTATTAAAGGGATTACGGTAGTGTAGGCAAATGAGTGATTCTTAGTTTTGAAAGATTAATTTGTAGGTAGAAGATGGATTGTTAGTTTCAGTGTTGGGCGCGGGCCGCGGGTACCCGCGGGGCGGGGCGGGGCGGGCCAAAAATTAGTACCCGCAGTGGCCCGCGCGGGCCTATGTGGGCCGATTTTTTGTGAGACAGGGTAAGAAAGTTTGAATTTTTCACGAATTCTAACATTATAATGGAACTTTTCCTCATTGAAATATATTTTGTCTTCCTTATCTTCCTTTTCCCACTTCTCTTTTCCTTATAATTTTGAATATTACTCATTTACCATTTTCTGCAGCTAATAAGCGGCGCTTGGTCTTGGTGGACTCGATTTATTCAAATTGAAAGCAAGTGTTTACGATCTTTGTCTGCTCTTGCCACCTTAGGCCGTGTTACCCTATTTTTTAATAGTTATCAATTTATCAGCGTTGGTTGGTTGGTCGAGTTGGTCGGTTCCTTTAGAGCGTCGTTTGCAAACGAAGTAGTTCTCTCAAATTTCAGAATTGGAAAGAGATCTAGTTTTGCTTACAAGGAAACATTTTACTGGCGACATAAAACAAGCAAAGGTATTTTCCAGCTTTTCAGACAGACCAGTTAAATTACAGACTGCACTGACAGTCTTTAAACACCAATTTCTCCTTTGACTTGACCAATGAGAATTTTGTGTGTAAACACGTAAACAGCAAATTTTAGATGTTTTAAATTTGCTAAATTTCTGCATTTTAAGCATACTATCACACAGAAAACGTTTTGTTGGGTTTAAAAACCCGGACCTATCTTAGTGGACAATTGGCCATTTGACGAAATTGAAAATTTGGCTTGAATTTTATTTGATTTCGGTCACCTGGGCAACACATAGAAAGATAGATAAAAGGTAAAATTCATACCGCATTGACCAGGAGGCTCTACTGAGCTAAGAATTGCATGAATCTTCCTTTTGCTGCTATAAAAAATTTATCTTGAAATTTGGGTCTTTTCTCGGACATGGAGTTTTCCCCACCGAGTCTAGGTAATCCCCAGGTCGCACCACAGGCCGTCACTACAGTCAAATCGCACATGCCACCGCAAAATTTAATACATATCCTCTGTGTAACTGTAACTGTAATTCGTTTTGGGCAATGTTTTCCAGTAGTTTAGTATGGCACTTCAAAATTCACCGAAATTTTCAAAGTCCCAAGAAAATAGCTGAGAAGCAGCGGGGGGGGGCTACAATAATACAGTCGCTAGGCCAAAATTCTTACATTAGAAGGCAATAAAAATTTGAAAAACGCACGACTGCAGCCATATGAATGCTTTCAAAACAACAATCGCGCTTATATGGCAGTTTCTATGGAAAAACGACGAATAATCAATGAAAGTAGCAATTATTTAATGCTATGATGCTTGCATAACCTAAATTTAGTTGCGGGCCGCCGCGGGCGGAATTTTATTGATGCGGGCCGCGGGCCGGCCCTGTGCGGGCCAAAAATCTGAGCGCGGGCTGCGGGGCGGGTGCGGGCCGCAAATTTCGGCCCGCGTCCAACACTGGTTAGTTTTGGAGTATTAATTTGTAGGTAAATGAGTGACTCTGAGTTTTGACTAATAAACGTAGGTAGGAGAGTGATCTTGAGTTTTGAAAGGGTGTAGGTAAAAGAGTGGTAGGCATTAGGACAGTAAACCTCTGTATGTACCTAAATTTTGAGAATACAGGTGCATTCATAGTTCCAGACGAAAGCAGACGCGCGTACGTAAGCGTCTGCAGGCGTTCGTGAGCATGAATACGCTACATTTATTTTTAAACGGTTAGGACGGCATGTTACAATGTGAGGCGTCGACGCACGTCGACGCGCGTCGACGTACGTCTCTCTGCGTTCGCGACTATGAATGCACCTTACGGCCTAGCAACAGCAGATTGCATGCTTAGTTTTTTACATTTGGTGCCACACCCCAGTTGCTTTCGCGAGGAGGGTAGAAAGTCTGCTCAGGGTCTTGCGTTATAATTGTATAATGCAATTACCCGAGGCGTAAGCAAGGCTACGCTTTCACCGCTTCGCTTCGCTTGGCTCCATCCACAAAGGTTTTCCCCTCGGCTGTCAAAATAATCGAAATAAAATTTTATCTCCAACCTTCCAACTCCTTCTACGCCTCTTATTCAAGGTCCCTCGTCAATTTAAGAACACAAAAAATCGTTAGCGCATCCTTTCTTCCGAAAACGCAGCCTTTGTTCGTGCAGTAAGTGATCAGATCTTCCCATGCTTAGTTTAGTTGACACTATTTTTCTTTGATATTATTTTAGGTAAAGCGACAGTACTTTGATTCTCTTGGAGGAATGGCACTAGGGAAGAGACATTCAAAAAGAATTATTGATTCATTGTCGGGTGACTATGTGATAAAGCGTTCTCTTTGAATATTTAGCACATAGTAATTTGAAGCATATACCAATAAACGAGCAATTGTTGAGTGAAATTTCTTTGTTGAGGTTGTGATAAAAGGAACTGTAAAGTACGCCAGTCAGTCTAAAGCTACTGTCTTATTTTAGTGCAATCTTTCTTTCTTTCTTTTGTTTCTTTAAAGAGAGAAAGAAAGAAAGAAAGAAGGAAAGAAAGAAAGAAGGAAAGAAAGAAAGAAAGTTTCGTCATCATAAATAATGATAATTTTTAGAAGTTCTTTGGGTCTATGCAAAGTTCCAAGTGACTGGAAAATTGCAAAAGTAGTTCCTACTTTCAAGAAAGGGGACACGTTTCAAAAAACTATCGTCCCGTCAGCTTATTGGTAGGCTGTAGTAAATATATGGAATCTTTGGTAGCTGATGCTCTTGTTAGCTTCCTGATAAAAATAATTTTATTTCTAAAAATCAACATGGCTTTCTATCGAAGCGATCTACTGTATAATCCAACTTTTGCAATGTTTGAATGATTGCAGCAGGGCTATAGATAAGGGAAATTGCATTGATGTCAATTCTATATGGATGTTGCAAAAGCATTTGACAGTGTGTCTCGTGTGAAGTTGCTTAAGATTTTACGAGCCCTGAGCGTTCCTCCAAATTTGGTTTCTTGGTTGAGTGACTACTTAAGGGGGGGGTCGCTTTGGGTCAAAATCGATAGTCACGGATTTCGCTCATTTTCACACACAATATAGGTACATATGTTCTCAAAAACAAGACAAAATATTAGAGTTCGAAATCAAACGGTGGCAGAGATATTCAGTTATAAAGTTGGAAAACTTGAAAATCACTGTGATTTGCCCTCCAAGGTCATGCTGAGACAGAGCGGCAGCGAAATTTGGGTCAACTAATATGGCAAATTAATTCTGTCGGTTGGCTAATATTTTAATACTAAAATGACTCCGGGATATCCAGCCAGTCGTTCACAGTACATTTTTCAATTGTGAACTGACCCTTTTTCATCTAACTGTGCCCTGAAACTTTAACTTGCTCTAACTTTCAGATACTAAATTTCAGACACAAAGTTCTATTAGAAAAGTTGTTCAGCTCATCAGTAGCTATCGAATGATACCCAATTTGTCTATATTTTGGAAATTTCAAAAATTGACTTTTGTGACCTGTAAGCGATCAAAGGAGCCGACACGACAGAAAAGTTCTACCTTGAAGCATTTGCCTTTACCATAATGTCAGGCAGGCATTGAGAGTTTTATGTGCCAATTTTGGTTACTTTCGAGTGGGTAACGAGGGAGAAATTATTAAAAAAACGTGAAAATTGTGCAAAATGATGATTTTTGGCAAAATTAGCACATTTTGTGGCAAGTTTTTTGAAAGCACTACAAACGGTAGAAATTTGCAACTACTGTCATAAGAATTCTGTGTATGCGTAGAGTGCAACTATCTATAAGCAATTTCTGTAGCTTTTGCCAATCGTGCAGGAGAGGCGAAAATGTTTTGCTGGTCCTGTTTTTCGTGGTACAGAAAGCACCAATTTTCCGAAATTTTGACTTTGAAAAATCGCCAAAAATGCGACACTCAAGAGAATTGTTTCAGAAGGGTTATTTGCACTCTCTGATAGGTCCTTAACGTGTACGCCAAGGTTGCAGCGCTGTATCTTGCATACAGCGAAAAATTTTTCTTCCACAAACTTTTTAACCTAACTTTTTCATTTTCCTATGTTTAACACATGTTGAGGTCACCTTTGAAGGGCTCTACAGCACGATAGAACCAATATTACGCAAAACGCACCTGTCTTGTTTTGGGGACCCATGGGGACTACAAAATATGTGAAAATGAGCAAAATCGGAGATGGTCGAAAAATCGGCCAAAAAGCGACCCCCCCTTAACTGAAAGGACACAGTATGTTGCTGTAGAAGGGTCCAAATCAGGTCTGAGGGATATACCTCAGGAGTACCACAGGGTAGTATTCTAGGCCATATCCTGTTTCTTATTTACATTAATGACTTAGAAACTGTTGTAGAGAAATCTTGCCTCAAACTATATGCTGACGATTCTAAATTATATTTGAGTTTTGATTTTCCTGCTTCATGTATTGTGTTACAAAATTATTTAAATAATATATCAGTATGGTTTAAGAAGATGCAGTTATTTGTTGCAGTAACTAAATGTTATGTTCTTCATATTGACAGTAATAATCCAGGAGTTGACTAGATGTTAAATGGCAAGTTTCTGGAATCGGTACCATTTATACGTGATTTGGGCGTAACCATACAAGAAGATTTGAAGTTTAATAGATACTGTTTAGACATATCTTCAGCTGCTTTAAAAAGTCAACATGATTTTTCGCTGTTTCGTTACAAGGGAGTCTAATTTTTAATTCGTTTATACAACGCCTATGTCAGATCTGCTTCAGAAACTGCCTCGGAACGGAAGTGTGGTTGCCTTATCTAGTTCGGGATATAAATATTATAGAAAACGTTCAACGCACGTTTACGAATCGGTTACCGGGTATGTTTGGCTTATCTTACAAACAACGTCTAGATAGATGAAATTGATTGAAATTGAAATAGATGAAAAGTCTGGAAGAAAGGCGCCTTTGTAAATGTTTTGTCTATAAAATTGTACATGACATGGTTGATTTAGAATTTAACGATTTTTTGGTTTGACAACTCAACACGTGGTCACCAGTTTAAATTATTCAGGGATCGAAGCCGATTAGAAATTCGAGTTAACTTTTTCAATCATCGAATAGTTCCAATTTGGAATAGTCTATCTTCAGAGACTGTTTCAGCAACTTCTTTAACATCTTTCGAAAGACACCTAGCTAGTGTAGACTTGAAGCGATTTTTGAGGGGCTCTGAGTTAGTGACCGAGTAGTCGGCCCTGCATTGTCTAGCCGGAAGCAAATTTTGTTTGCACAGTTGCTTTGCTCTAATTTTTGCTTATTGTGTTCTTTTCATGAATTGTACTAATTTTTCTTTGTTTTTTTGGATTATCTAACATTTGATACTCTGGCAATTAAATACATACATACATACATAAATTTGATGGACTGATGTCCTACCAATCCAGCCTACCCAACCTTCTGTCTTGCGTAAACTCAATTACCTAGTCCACTAAAGCAGAGCTTAAGATACATCTGTGTTAGAGGTGAAAACGAAGACCAAATGTCACAACATTGGAGGCTCCTTTGAAATTGGCTTGGTTGACAGCAGCTGTCAAGTAAACAAGCTTCTACCTAGGGCCACTGAGCTTTCTTGTAATAGGTAACTTTTCTTTCTTTATTTCTTTCTTTTCTTTTCTTTCTTTATTTCTTTCTTTTTGTTTTTTCTTTATTTCTTTCTTTTTCTTTTCTTTCTTTCTTTCTTTCTTTAAACTTCTTTTTTCTTTCCACCAAAATATGACAGTAGCTGTACAAGTGAAAGAAAACGACAGTAGCTGTACAAGTGAAAGAAAACAAATACAGGCTAAACGTGCAGTGGCTTCGTTGGGTGGAAATAGGGAACCCATCCGGATTGGATAGATAAGATTCCTTCACATCCATCAGGGGCCGATGTTATCAAGCGTCTCAACCGGGGTTAAGGTTGGGTTGAAACCTTTGACCCCGGTGTTATCAAAACCAGGTTGAAATAAGCTGGGGTTGAAATAATAGGGTTGAGTTTAAAAACTGGCTTGGGATAAACCGAATTAACACAGGTTAAAATAGGTCAACCCCAAAATGTTTGATAACACTGGATTAACATCGGGGTTTAGCCAACCCCAAAATTTCAGGGTTGAACCCTGAAAAGATCCCGCTTAGACACTAGCTTCCTTAGACTGGATAAAGACACGTCAGCTTTAATGTTCCAACAACATAGCTGGATATATACACCTGGAGTAACTACTCAATTATTATGGATCAGATCACACTCGAAAACTAAATCTAAAAGCTCTTTTCATATTTTCGATTGCCACTACTATGGTTTTCACATTCCCCCCCCCCTCTTAAAAATGGCAGCATCTACAAAAACGGAAAATGCTACTAAAACAAAGCTGAGATTAAAGACAGACCACCATACAAAAATGCATATTGTATAAATAATCACAACAGAAATCAACAAAAATAACCAATGCGTATGTCTAATAGTACACCGGCTCTGCATAGTTCTTACGGTCACTATATAAATTAACTTTCAACAAAATTTGCATGTAACTGATACAGATGAGCTGAGCATCCTTACAGTTACATAATTTGATGTCTTATTTCAAATTTTCCTTGAAGATAGCTTTCAGGGCACAATGTCCACGAAGACCGTTCACGAAGGCTATCTGCTTCGCCAACGAACGTATTAGCCCAGGTATAACGTTGCTCGGTGTAGGAAAACTGCTCACCACCAAAACAGATGGATGCGGGATGCATATTGGAGAGAGTTTTGTATTCCGTAAAACAAAACGGCTTCACCAGTGGCCTAAGCACAACAATCAGTTAAGGGGACCTGTATGTCCCTATGATTATGTGTTACAGCCACGGTGACCAACAAAGTTCCGCATGGTATGTGCGCATGTCATTTTAAGATTTCGCAAGCGGTATGAAACAACGGGTGTCCATGTCTAACTGGCAAAAACACACATACGCACACACAAACAAAGAGACACACACACATGCATGCACGCACAAACGGCTTCAGGTATACTGGCCGGCCAAGTTCACATAGACCAAACATTTATACACACTCATAACGTCGTTCAGGCAGAGCTAGAACTTTAACACAAGCAGCATTTATTCGAACCAATCGCTCGTTCATTCATCCTCAAATATACTGACACCAGTCATTCAGTCCCGCTGCACATGCTTGATGATTTGGTTACTGTGCACCTGTAAAGTCTTTCCACTAATGCTGTCCCTACGTGTGCTTGGGGGGGTTTGGGGGGGGGTTCACCCCCCCCAGACCTGAGCTCACCCCCCCAGAGGGGTCCCTCACCCCCCCAGAATCCGGATTTTACCGGTAAAAAACCGGAAAAATCCGGTTTTTCGGCGGCCTTCGGTCGCCCTTCACCCCCCTCCCCAAACTTCCCCTCCTGCACATGTCTGATGCTGTCCCTCAGTTCATAAATAACTGGAGATATCTGTCGCTTTATCTCATAGCCTGGTTGCCATTGTTCAAACCGAGGCCCCCTACGCCTTGCCCTGATGGCTTTCAAAAGTACCCTACCGCCAATGACGAAAGTCGGCAAACCAGTATTTTTATCGTACTGCCGTTTCTGGGTTAGGTGCGCGGTATTCAAATGCTTCTTTACCTGCTTATATACTTTAACCATTCCCCGTTCCAACCTCTTGGTGTATTGGTGAGGTGTTGTTTTTCTACTACCGCTGTTCTCGGCAATTACTGAGGTATCTAACGGTAGGCGAGGCTGTCGACCGTATATTATTTCAGATGGAGTAAACTTAGTGGAAGATTGGATGCAGGTTCGTAATGCCAGAGGAGCAAAAGACGAATATAAATCCCAATCTGTAGGTCTACGGTTGGCATATGTGGACAAGATACCCTTTACAGACCGAATCGCCCTTTCCAACCAAGCCGTTGGACTGTGGATGATAAGCAACCGTGGACACCTTGCGGCACCTCAATTGTCTGGCTACCTGGCGAAGCATACTAGATGTGAAAGCACGATCTTGGTCGGACACCGACGTGCGCGGACATCCATGCCTACAGATAATATCCTCCACGAAATGCTTTGCAACAATGGTACTATCCATCTTACGAGTGGGAAACAATTCAATCCATTTTGAAAAATAATCAAAAAAACAAGTAGGTAACGATTCTTGTTTTTGGCCCGCGGTAAGGGTCCAACAAAATCTACTGCTATGCGGTCAAATGGCGCAGATGTCATAGACAATGTTTGCAATGGTGCTTTTGGACATTTTCATGTTTTGAATTGCTGACACTCACCACTCGAGCGGCACCAATCTATTACATCTTGCCTCAGGCGTGGCCAATAATACCGATGCAGCAGTCCACCCACTGTTTTCAAAACACCGGTGTGGCCGGACGGTGGATAGTCATGAGCCTGACGTAATATGTCTCGCTGAAGAGTTGCAGGAACAACTACTCTCGTGGCCCTACCCTTCCAAAAGCGCAACAATATGCCATCCTGAATGACAAAATCTTTAATATTAACACCTCGTGGAAGTTCCTCTGGTGGATTTAATTTTTGTAAGTTCCTCAATATCGGGCGGCAAAAGTCATCTCCTAGTTGCTCTTGCTGTAATTTGGAAGGCGTGATCGTTCCATCGAAGGGTATATCGACAACAAAACACCCGTACCTGCTACAGGGGACCTGCACGTCCCAGTATTACCCGTATTCAGCGTACTAACCGGAGCCCTTGACAAGGCATCTGCCACTGTATTTTGTTGCCCAGGTTTGTAGTTTATCGTCATATATCCGTCATGCTCTTGAAGAGCCAGCGACCAACATATCAACCTATTAGAATGTGTACGAAGAGACCGTAACCAAAATTGGATTCAACCCGGGCAGAGCTCAACCCAGTTTTGATAACATCAGCCCCTGGTTGTTCTGACCATATTGGTTTGGCTGACCATCCTGAGGCCGATGTTATCAACCATCTCAGATTGGTGTTGAAAATGTCGACCCAACGTTATCAAAACAGGGTTGATTAAATCCGCGGCCAATGTTATGAAAAGTGGGTTGAATTAATTTCTGGATTCAACCCTGAAAGTTTGGTGGTGGCTAAACCCCGATGGTCTTTTATTTTGGCATAAAAAATGAAAATTTTTTGGGGGCGGGCTGGGGGGGGGTGTCTCCAGAGGGGCCCCCCAGAAAAGGTTGGGGGGGGGAACCTCCCCCACGCCAAATCTCCGTTACACCTATGGTTGTGACCCATGCTACGTGTGTTCTAGCGCCCTAGATCCGTCCTCCTCCCCGTTGTGTGAAGGGAAACGGAGACCGAGTAAAATATGTACGAATATACAGCCTGTGATGAACTGATGAAACCTTGACCATGACATGAACTGTACAACACGGACACTACAATGAAATGTCCAAGTGCATGCATGAAGTATAGGGAGGGAAGTTTAAAATGAGGCTGCTGGACAAGAAAACGAAATTTGAAAACAATTAGAAAACAATTAGAAACAATTTCGAATTAATTTCTAATTGTTTTCTAACTTGGAAAATAATTAGAAAACTATTAAAAAACAATTTGAATATTGTTTTCTAATTGTGTTCTACATTAAAAACAGTTAGAAATTAATTAGGAAACAATGAGAAAGATTTCATAACTGTAGAAAACAATTAGAAAACATTTAGAAAAAATTAAATTTTTTCTAATTGTTTTCTAGAAATGGGCTTCGTGTGGGTTTGGGGGGGGGTCTAAAAAGGCCCCCCCCCCAAATTCCGGGGGAGGGGGCCCCCAACCCAAATCCCCGTTACACCTATGATTCGGGGGGGGGGTGGCCAAAAGTTGGGGGAGGGTATATATATACGTCAAAAAATCTGGGGGGGGGAAGTTGGTCAAAAATTTTGGGGGGATCCCCCCATATGTAGGTGTACCTTGAGAAATCAAATCGTTGGGGGAGGGGGTAGCCGAAATTAGGGTGGGTGGGGTCAGCCGAAATTAGGGTGGGTGGGGTCAGCCAGTTTGAGGTGGGGTGGGGTCCAGAAAAATCGAATTTGGGGGGTAAAAAAATTTTTCGGTCAAAAATTTAGAAAAAATTCGCGAATTCGCTGAAAAAACGTTATTTCCAACTAAAAATCAACAATATTTCTTCATGTTTGATCATTTAGTCGAAAAACTTGGATTTTTTTGCAAAAAATTCAAATTTGGGGTCTGGGATTGGCTATTTGGGGGTGGCGTCTGCCTCCAAAATTTCGAGGGTGGGGTCAGACTTTTCCATTTGAAGGGAGGGGTCGAACGGCACTTTCACCACCCCAAATCTCCGTTTACACCTATGCCCCCGCCCATAGGTGTAACGGAGATTTGGGGTGGGGGAGGCTCCCCCCCCCAACATTTTCTCGAGGGGGCCCCCTCTGGCGACCCCCCCAACCCCCCCCCCAGGACCCCCCCCAACCCTCCCCCAAAAAAATTTTTCATTTTTTATGCCAAAAATCGCATTTTCAGCCGTTTCTAATGATAAAAAACATCTAACCATAAAGTAATTTTAACATTAGACAGTGGTTTTAAACTCAAAAACTTGATTGCCAACATGTTTCCAAGTCCAAAATAAGGACAATATTGAGTCATAAGATCCATAATACAGTTAAAAACGTGTATTTCTCGTAATAATAAACAGTTTAAGCCAAAAATTTGGACATTTTTGAAAATTTTTTCAAAATTTACCCTAAAAATACCCAATTTTAGGCAATTTTTCGCGCCTTCGGCGCGACTACCCCCCCCCCCAGTTGGGGGGGGGACGTCCCCCCCAAACAGTTTTGGGGGAGGGTTGAAAAAAGGCTTGGGGGGGGCTACCCCCCCCACCTTACACCTATGCCCCCGCCCCACCCAACCTCCCCCAAAGGAAACTATGGGTGGGCCCCCCCCATAGGTGTAACGGAGATTTGGGGTGGGGGAGGCTCCCCCCCCAACATTTTCTGGGGGGCCCCTCTGGCGCCCCCCCCCCACCCCCCCCCCCAGGACCCCCCCCAACCCACCCCCAAAAAAATTTTTAATTTTTTATTGCAAAAATCGCATTTTCAGCCGTTTCTAATGATGAAAAACATCTAACCATAAAGTAATTTTAACATTAGACAGTGGTTTTAAACTCAAAAACTTGATTGCCAACATGTTTCCAAGTCCAAAATAAGGTCAATATCGAGTCATAAGATCCATAATACAGTTAAAAACGTGTATTTCTCATAATAATAAACAGTTCAAGCCAAAAATTTCGACCTTTTTGAAAATTTTTTCAAAATTTACCCTAAAAATACCCAATTTTTGGCCATTTTTCGCGCCTTCGGCGCGACTACCCCCCCCCCCCCCAAAAAGTTTTGGGGGAGGGTTGAAAAAAGGCTGGGGGGGGGGGGGTCCGCGCCCCCCCCCCCCCCCCCCCCCCCCCCGCCCCCCACCTTACACCTATGGCCCCCCTCAAAAAGTTGGGGGGGGATGGGTCCCCACCCCACCCCAAATTTACGTTACACCTATGGGAGGGACTGATAAATTTGGGGGCAGTAAATTCAATTCAGCCCCTTCCGCTTCCACACGAAGCCCATTTCTAGAAAACAATTAGAAAATTATTTTTTCTGATTGTTTTCTAAAAATGGGTTTCGTGTGTTCTCCTTCATGATTCAATATATGTGCTTGGGGATTTTTTGAAGGGTGGGCCCGACCCAAACATCCGGCGACCTTTCTTTGGGAAATCCAAAATTTTTGCCAAGTTTTAGCAAATTTTACCTTCATTTTCCAAAAAATTTCTCAAATTTTAGCAAAAATTTTTCGATTTTTAGCAAAAATTTGCCGATTTTTTAAAAAAATTTCTTAAAAACACTCAAATTATGCATATAAACAGCTGAAAAATTTTTCAAGGGGGGAGCCCGACACCACAAAGGGAGGGGCCCAAATCGCAAAGGAGGGGGGCCCGGGGCGCCGCCACTGCTTGGGGGGTTTGGGTTTTCACCCCCGCCCAGACCTGGACCTCACCCCCCCCAGGGTCTCTCCCCTCACCCCTGCCCCCTCCAGAATCCGGATTTTCCGGTTTCTTGGGCAAAAAACCGGACAAATCCGGTTTTTCGGCGGCCTCACCCCCCAGAACTTTTCCTCCTGCACATGTCTGGGCTCAAACATCTGAAGGGCCTAGTTTTCGTCGGAATTTTGATAATATTATTTCCCCACGCTATGATGCAGTAAGGGGCGCTCAGATTGTCATTTCTGCCATGCGCGGGGCCGGGGGTGCCTTGCCTCCCATAAGGTGTAACGGAGATTTGGGGTGGGGGGGCTCGGCTCTCCCAAACTTTTTTGGCGGGGCCCTGGAGACCCCCCAACCGCCCAAGCCCCCCCCCCCAGGATCATAGGTGTAACGGAGATTTGGGGTGGGGGAGGCTCCCCCCCCAACATTTTCTGGGGGGGCCCCCACTGGCGACCCCCCCAACCGCCCCCCCACGACCCCCCCAACCCCCCCCCAAAAAATTTTTCATTTTTTATACCAAAAATCGCATTTTCAGCCGTTTCTAATGATAAAAAACATGTAACCATAAAGTAATTTTAACATTAGACAGTGGTTTTAAACTCAAAAACTTGATTGCCAACATATTTCCAAGTCCAAAATAAGGACAATATTGAGTCATAAGATCCATAATACAGTTAAAAACGTGTATTTCTCATAATAATAAACAGTTTAAGCCAAAAATTTGGACATTTTTGAAAATTTTTTCAAAATTGACCCTAAAAATACCCACTTTTAGGTCATTTTTCGCGCCTTCGGCGCGACTACCCCCCCCCCCCCCCTTGGGGGGGGGGGGCCCCCCCCCCACAAAGTTTCGGGGGTGGGTTGAAAAAAGGCTTGGGGGGGGCAACCCCCCCAACCCCCCCCCCCCCCACCTTACACCTATGCCCAGGATCCCCTCCAACCGCCGATTGTAGGTGTGTGATTGTTTATGAACATTACTATATATGATTAGGTTTGCCGCTTTTGCAAAAGGTGATGCGGGTTGTTCTTCTCCACCCTGATCTGGGTATTGGTGGAGCCGAACGTTTAGTCGTAGATGTTGCCTTAGCTTTGAAAGCCAAGGGACATGAGGTAAGAGTGTGTGCTCTTACCTTATTATTACGTATATACCTTATTATTACCTTATTACCTACCTTATTACGTACCTTATTACTTACCTTATTATTACCAATTACGTATATAATACTTGATGTATACGTATACAGGGTATTTTTTACAGGGGGGGGGGCGGGGGCCCCTCCCCGGAATTGACCTTCCCCCCCCCCCCGAAAATGCCTTCCCCCCCCCCCCCCCCCCTCCCGGGATTTTTGCTTCCCCCCCCCCCCCGGGATTTTTTGGAGGCCCAAATTTTTGCCAAAAATAGGCCAATTTTCAAAAATTTTCCGGCTTCGCCGGAGATTTTTTCGTAAAAATAGCTATTTTTAGCTTAAATCCTGGCATTTTTGAGAACTTTTTGCGTTACACCATGCGAAATACGCCAAAAATACCATTTTTTGGCTCATTTTTGCAAAAAAATCCCCCCCCCCCTGAAAATTTCTTCCCCCCCCCCGGCCCCGCGGGGGGGCCCCCCGGGAAGCCCCCCGCCCTAAAAAAAATCCCTAAAAAATACCCTGCGTATATATATACAATATATATTTACTAAACTGACTGGCGTATTAACATTTTGCTGGGCTTTTTCTTGGCGAAAAAAGTGGGGGTTGGGGAAGTGGGGGGATGCCCCCTACTAGTGGGGGGGAACCCAAAAGTGAGGGGAATCCTAAGTGGTCTAAAATTTGCAAAAATGCAGTAAAAATAGTCTGTTTTCTACATATATATACTGCTATAACTATGCTTCAAAGTGCTCAAAATCTAGTTTTGAGTACCAAAATAGACGATTTTCGACTAAAACTTGACCAAAAATCCTTAAAATTTTTGACATCTTCTGGACACCTTACAGTGAGTGGGGGGGGGGTGAAGCCCAAAAAAGTGGGGGGGGGCGCCCCCGCCCCGCCCCCCACCACTAAAAAAGCCCAGCTTTGTACTGACCACAAAATTTACATTGAACAGTGTTGCTATATATATATATACGTATATATATAATATATATATATATATATATTATAGGGGCGGGGCTTTTTTTTGGTTTCACGATTAGCGCCAATGCTGCGTCAGGAACTGGGGTCACTGCGTCAAAAATGAAATTTATTTTTAAACAATTTAATAAGTATTTTAAACATTATTTTAATGTGTAACCAATGTTTAACTATTTAACCATCAATACACAGCATTAGACACATTTTCCACCTGTTTTTCAAATTTTGCATCTTTAAAGCTGACTTTAATGTGTGAAGCATTAAGATCTAGAGAAAGAACCAACACGGGGGTCTGGGGGGCGGAGCCCCCCAGAAGTTGAAGAATTTTTGCAATTAAGACTCTCTCAGGAATTAATTCAGAGCATTTTCGCGACCAGTTGATGTGGTATTAAGTATGGCCGGTTATTGCAATATCGAATGTATATTAAAATCTTTTTAAGTGCTACATCTGCAAGACTTGCAAGCTGTTTCCGCTGCTACATGCGCCATTATATTCAATGATTAAATAAAATATTAGCACTCAGCAACAAGTAAGAAGGCAGACATGCGGGGGTCTGGGGTCCCAGCCCCCAGCAGAAAATTTTTAGAAATATCACGACACGTTTGAAACACAATTTTTCCAGCAAGTTTGCACAATTTTGCCTCTAGTTGAAGTTCAAATCCAGCTCCGCCAGGCTTGCGTCAGGGCTATTTTCATTTGCGTCACACGAAAAAAATTTGCACCATGACGCAGCCCCTGACGCAAAAAAAACATGAAACTAACGAAAAACTGAATCGAAAAACCGACTTCAGATTCCTGTTCTACGACCCCGAAAACCTCTATACACAATGTTTCAGCAAAATTGACGACGAAAATTTTTTGATTCCCCTTGGTCCCCCCTTAAAAACTTAAAAATTTAAATTTTTTAAAATTTTAAAATTTTATTACCAATCAATCAGGCATGTATTGGAATACATCCACACAAAATTTGAGCTAAATTGGTTAAGTTTCGCTAAAGTTAACATCAAGTAAACTATCTCCCCCCCCCCCAATTGAGGCTGGGGGGGGAGATTGTTTACTTGATCCCTAAAATATCTATAACGAACCGAAAAGTTTAAAAAACAAACTTTAAATTATGAGCGAAATAATGTGCCAAGTTACACTTTCAATGATTCAGGTCATTGAATGTGTACACTCAATAAGTTTATCATTGAATGTATACATTCAATCGCGCCCCTACATAATATGGGTGTAAAGGCGTCTGCGCGGCCCCCTGGAGTCCGTGTTGGCGTGGTGCCAGCTAATTAGAGGCCCGGGAGTGGTAAAAAGGTTACCATCGTAAACAACTCGAGTAGTACTACAAGTACCACCATACTTTTGGTTCGAATTCGAAACTTCGAATTTTTGCACTAGGCGATAGTTACCGTGCGTTTGTTTTTTTTCTGAGTAAATAACGCTTATTGGAAATGCATTTTACGGCGAAGTGTTGGAACGATGTGGGCATTTTGGCACCATACTTAACTATTATATATATATATATATATGTTGGTAGACAGGATCCCCCCATGCTACCTTTTTTGGTCATTTTGGCACCTGGCCAATTTTGGCTCTGTGCCAAGGTCCCAAAGTCGGACTTTCGCTATTTTTCGCAAATTTTGGTCACACTTTTCTAGAACTGGGTAGAAGTTGGAGAGGTCTAGTATCTTTTGTTGAAAATTACCAGTAGGGGTGCATAAAGTAACGAGGGGGATTTTTTAATTTTGCTTCCTAGCTTTCAGGAGATGGGCCCAAACTTTGCATTTTTTGGCCTGTTTGGGCGAAAAGTTTCCAAGTCCCATTTTCACTAGACATAGCCTAAAAGTCGCTAAAAATGGCGTTTTTCGGCCTTGGGGTGGTCCCCATATATAGTAAATCGGGGTCGCTGAAAACGATGAGCATACTGCCGATACCGCCCGAAGTGACCACTGGTCAGCATGGCTCCCGTGGTTCCTCGCCCAGGGTCAAAGTTGGAAAAACTCAGTCTAAACAGCGTTTTTCGGCGTTTTGGTCGGGGGCATATATAGTAAATCGACTACGCTCGTTTCAATGGGCATATCGTCGAAACCGACGGAAGTGACCACTGGTCACTACAGCCTATGGGGCCTATTGACCACTGGTCAAACAGCCCAAAACAGTGTTTTTCGGCGTTTTGGTCGGGGGCATATATAGTAAATCGACTACGCTCGTTTCAATGGGCATATTGCCGAAACCGACGGAAGTGACCACTGGTCACTACAGCCTACGGGGCCTATTGACCACTGGTCAGACGGCCTAAAACTGCGTATTTCGGCGTTTTGGTCGGGGGCATATATAGTAAATCGACTACGCTCGTTTCAATGGGAGTATCGCCGAAACCGACGGAAGTGACCACTGGTCACTACAGCCTATGGGGCCTATTGACCACTGGTCAAACGGCCCAAAACTGCGTTTTTCGGCGTTTTGGTAGGGGGCAGATATAGTAAATCGACTACGCTCGTTTCAATGGGCATATTGCCGAAACCGACGGAAGTGACCACTGGTCACTACGGCCTAAGAGTGCTATTGACCACTGGTCAAACGGCCTAAAACTGCGTTTTTTGGCGTTTTGATCGGGGGCATATATAGTAAATAGACTACGCTCGTTTCAATGGGTATATTGCCGAAATCGAGGGAGTGACCAGTGGTCACTACGGTCTATGGGGCCTATTGACCAGTGGTCAAACCCCTTAAAACAGCGTTTTTCGGCGTTTTGTTGGGGGCATATATTGTAAATCGACTACGCTCGTTCAGCATGGCACTGTTCAAGCTCCTTGTATCCATTATATACCGCATTGCTGGAAAGGGATCCTTTAAAATGTCAGAAGGACAAGAAATAAAAATGCTCCTCTGGAGCATGAAAAAGTAATATGGGTGATGGCACTAGCGTAGATACGGGGCGGGCGGGGCGGGCGGCCGCCCTCCCCGAAATAATGGCTTTGCCCCCCTGAAAATTTGGGCAAATGAAAAATTTTACGCCCGCGCGGAGCGCGGGCGTTTAATGTGATTAGAAACATGCACAAATTGTACATTAATGCTTCAAAATAGCTCAACATTGATGCATTTTCTACACCATTAAAAAATTTTTGCGCCTTCGGCGCGAATTTTGGCTATTTACATTATCAAAATTATTATTTTTCATTAAGCATGCTAACGAATGTTTGTATATATAACTACTTGCTTTGCAGTTTTGCTGTTAAATATCTGCGTTATTCCCAACATCTCAGCTTCGGCATAATTGGTTGATATAATCAGGATACGCAGTTCTTAATGGGAGCATCCTAATAGTTTGAGTTTTCGGACAAGACAGTAAACGTAGAAAATAGCAAATATATAAAGGTGCGAAATGTTGTTAGACAATTGATAAATCATTGTAAAGAATTAAATGTTTCAATAGCGTTTAATGGCGAACTTTAAAAATTTTCTCAACTTCTGGGGGGTCCGCCCCCCAGACCCCCCGTTTGGGACTTGTGTACCTATTATAATTAGACCTCTGCTAGTTTGCTTTACTTTACCTTAGTTTACCTGCTTTGTAGTTCTGTTATTAACTGCATTATTCCAAACATGATCTGCCTTCAACGACGGATAATGGATATGCTTAGAATACCCTGTTCCAAATGGGAGCATCTTAGTCTTAGTTTTCGTACGGGATTGTGGAAGTCAAAAATTTAAATAGGTAGCAAATTAAACTACAAAATTTAGTTTGGGAACTGATAATATACAATGCAAAGAATTCAATGTTTCAGCAGCGTTTTAACGGCAAAATTTAAAAATTTTCTCAACTTCTGGGGGGCTCCGCCCCCCAGACCCCCCGCTTTGGGTTTTTGCGTGCCGCTTTCGGTTACAACAGCATTAAGCTATGTATATATATATATATGTACTGAACTAGAAAACATATTAACAGGGAAAGTTACAGCATATGTAGCGTGCATACAATTATTGCGCAAAAAATGAAATTTACCCCCCCCCCCAGCCTTCGGTCAACACCGCCCCCCCTGAAAATTTTTCGTACCTACGCTACTGGGTGATGGTGAGGTTTCAAAATCAAGAGAGGACTAGTTTTTAAAATGCTTAATATGGGGCTAGGTTAAAAAATAGAAGAGGACTAGGTTGTGAGCGAATTAATATGGGCACAGCTTCGCCGAACAACCCATATTCGCGGGATTTCACGTTTCGTCTTAGCTTAGAGCTATCAATGTCAGTCAATAAAAAATTTAAGCAGTTGAATACTCATCGAATATAGCTGTTTGCATGTACTGTGTTAGACTAGCTGCTAGGAATATATACGTAAATTATCATCATTTTGTTGTGTTGAACTACCGCAGGCTCTACTACTAGGAGAGGTCTAAGGATATGATGCTAAAGCTATTGGTCCAAGTCAGGAGGAAATAGAAGATCGTGGGAGAGTCCTAAGTTATTCTTGAATATAAATTTTCCGTATAAATGGATACGTAAAATGCGCTGGTTAGTATGAAGCACTTATCGAAGTAAACGTTTGCTAAAATAAAATTTCGAATAAAGCTCGAGCACATACCGTAGCTGTAGGTTATTTATGAACTATAAACGAAATGTATCGTGGATATGCATAATAATTTACATTTACAGACCGCGAATATGGGTTGTTCGGCGAAGCTGTGCCCATATTAATTCGCTCACAACCTAGTCCTCTTCTATTTTTTAACCTAGCCCCATATTAAGCAGTTTAAAAACTAGTCCTCTCTTGATTTTGAAACCTCACCATCACCCATATTACTTTTTCATGCTCCAGAGGAGCATTTTTATTTCTTGTCTTTACACCTGTATACAGTCTTTTAATTGTGGGTTAGTTATGACATCAGTTGTGTTCTCAACAGTCTGGTATATAAGCACGTCTTTGTTGTTTTCCTTTGCATTTTTGTCAGTTTGGATTGCCAAGACATCTTGACTCTCTACTCATAGTTTCTTGTTTAATAGCAGCTTTGCACTTGTTCGCCCAAGACTTGTATTCATTGAGCAAATGTACAGTACGGTTAGCTTTATAATGCCTGAAAGCTTGTAACTTCTTAGTTAGCAGACGCTTTACACGATTAGAGTAAGTTGGCTTATGACCATTGTGAGACCCACCAAATTTATGTGGAACATGTTTGTCAATCAAATCTAAACTTATGGATTTAAATATCAGCCACATATCGTTTACCGTTTTTCCGTCAAAAAGCAAAGTCCAATTTAAAGCTTGAAGAGTTCTATAGATAGATGCTTCGTCCGCTTTAGGCCACAAATATTTCACCGAGCCCCCCTCCGCCCGATGTATTGGTGTATGAACTTTAAAGGATACGACATTGTGATCGCTTGTGCTCAAAGGTGGGCTAACATTCACTTCTGACACCAAGGACAAATCACTCACAAAAACCAAATCAAGAACAGAGTCAAACCTAGTAGGTTCAAGAACTACTTGCGAAAGACCAAAAGATGAGAAAAGGTTATAGAAATCCTGGCATTTTTGAGAACTTTTTGCGTTTCACCATGCAAAATACGCCAAAAAATACCATTTTTTGGCTCATTTATGCAAAAAAATCTTCCCCCCCTAAAATTCCCCCCGGCCCGGGGGGCCCCCGGGAAGTCCCCCCCCCCCCGGAAAAAAATCCCTAAAAAATACCCTGCAGGCTGTGCATACATAACATAATATCTAATATATTTATATATATATATATCTATGTACTGTTTAGGCGCAGTTTATTACTTGCTATCATGATTCCTCTCGTTGTTTCACCGAAACGTCTGACGGAACATTGCTTGTTACTATCGCCGGTATGATTTATCATTATTTGATTTATAGTCGGGGCGGGAAAACAAAAACAGTGACAAGAAGGAGTCAAGTAAAAGCACCCTAACAGAGAACTCAAGGTAGAAGATAGCGAGACCTATGTAAAGTCTGACACAAAATTTTCGGGATTCGATTTTATTTTCGGGACCGCTTAGGCATCTGCTTTAACGTAAAAAACCTCGATAAACCGATATTTTGAAAATTTTTCAAAATTTTAAATTTTATAAAATTTGTCCTCTCATCATGACAATTCAGAAAATAATGTTATGGGACTCCAATGAATGTTAAATGCTGTATATAACTGGTTTTTCTTTAGTGGGGGGGGGGGGGTGGGGGGGACCCCCCCACTTTTTTGGTTCCCCCCCCACTCCACCCCTTCCACCCCCACTCGTTCCCCCCCCCACTTTTTTGGGCTTCCTTCCCACTCACTATAAGGTGCCCAGAAAATGCCAAATTTTTAGGATTTTTGGTCAAAATTTTCAAAAATTTTCCGGCTTTGCCGGGATTTTTTGGTTAAAAATCGTCTATTTTGGTACTAAATCTTGATTTTTGAGCACTTTTTAGCTTAGATGTAGCAGTATACGTAGAAAACACGCAATTTTTACCGCATTTTTAGCATTTTTAGCCCATTTTATTCCCCCCCACTTTTGGTGTTCCCCCCCCCCCCCACATGTGGGGGGACCCCCCCACTTCCCCCCCACTTTTTTTGGGCTAGAGAAAACCCAGTATAAACTATCACAATTTTGTACACACATTTTTGTGTCAAACTTTAGTACAGTGAGTATAGCTGAAAACAAAGTTACTGGTCACTTCCTTTGGTTTCGACAATACGCCCATTGAAACGAGCATAGTCGATTTACCATATATGCCACCAACAAAAGGCAGAAAATCGCTGTTTATAGTGAGTTTTCCCAACTTTGACCCTGGTCGAGGAACCACGGGAGCCATACTGACCATTGGTCACTTCGGGCTTATGCTATGATCATCGTTTTCAGCGACCCTGATTTATATGGATACCACCAAGTGTACAGAATACATAAGAGTATGACAAGCGTCACACTCTGTGTTATCAGCTTGCGAGCCATGCTCTGCGCACTAACGGCCCACCCTCCCCTCCGCAATTGCGCACCTAGTGGACCCCTCCGCAAATCAGTACCTAGTACGCAATTGCGTATGTCACTCGTTTGTACAATAAGCCTTCTATCGGGACCTACCCCCCCCCCCCGCAAATGTGACCTGTGACCGCGCAGACGCCTTTACACCCATATTATGCAGGGGCGCAATAGGGCCCCTACATACGTAATTCAAAAGTAAGTTTTTCTTTTCAAACATGTATATGTTTCATCCAGCTGCGTTTTGCAATTTGCAAGCTTATGTATTTTTTCAGGCGGCTGGTTTCCTCGCTCTATATTCTCGCGATTCTACGCGCTCTGTGCTTATATTCGCATGATTTTGGCTGCCCTCTGGCTTGTACTTTTTAGTGAATTGGACTACGATGTTGTCTTCTGTGATCAAGTCTCCGCTTGTATACCAGTGTTAAAATTGGCGTGGGTAATTTTATTGTTGAATCTTGTGTTACAGTCTGTGCAGGCCATTAGGAGTTGTAAGCAGCCATTTGGCTTTATTTCCATAAAGTCCAGTATGGCCTTTGGGTTGACACCCAATACTCTAAAATGGCTGCTGAAACTATTTTTTAGGTAAAAATCTCTAGTGAAGCTTAGAAAATTTTGAAAATTTGCTTGTTTTTGGCAAGCGTTTGGACACCCAAAAAATCCCGAGGGGTGGCGGGAATCTTAGGAAGTGGGCAATTTCGGGGAGACCCGTCCCCCTCCCAGTAAGCATAATCCAGTGCTCGTGCGGTTCCTACTTTTCCTACTTTTTTCCAGATTCCTACTTTTTTCCTACTTGAGGCCAAAAATTCCTACTTTTTCCTACTTTTTTCTTGGCTGGTAAATTTTATTATATTAATTTTGGTTTTCTGCTTCAATTTTACAATAATTTCGCGCCTACGGCGCAGAAAGTTTTATTTTAATGCTCACTTTATCTCCTGAAAAGGTACACTCTCATTCTGCAGGCCAAGGCAAGTGTTTGCGAAACAAAACTGGGCTTGTCCATTTTGTTCCGAACTGTTCTCTGTATATAATATGGTTCACGTTGAGTATGGCGTCTTGCTAGAATTATGTTAACTTGTGGTGCTGCATGAACAAGGGCAAGTCTAAGAGTGGATTGGGCATTTATATACCAGATGAATTTATGCTATGCACATGTTGCTGATCTTTTATGGAAATAATTATCCGCGGAAATAATTTGCTGGCATCCTGTTTAGTTTTTCATGTTTCTAGCCAGGTTTTTCCTTTTTCTTTTCCTTTCCTTTTTTCGCCCTAAATTTATTTTATTTCTTTTTAACAGAGCTTCAAAAATGAAGGGATTTTGCAGGATTTTTTAGGAAGCTTACCTGTCCTTTTTGTCTGTATTTTTTCGAAGAGTTCCGGCGTCGCCGAGGTTGCTTCGCCGGGGTTGCTTCGCCGGGGTTAGATTTCAATTCTAAAGATATTTTTGGATTTTGGAAGTACTTAACACGTTGAGTGTCACCCTACAGAAGTCAAAAACCTTCATAAAATTGCCACTTCGTTTTATTGCGCAGTTACAATGTATAGGTCATGCTGATTCCAAAACTACTAACGACTTTTTCCAAAAATGTTCCAGTAGATAGCAGTGGTCGAAAAAAAATGTTGACGCCGATCGGCGTCATGGCAATCATTTAATGGTAAAACAGGGTTTTTTTTGTGTAAAATACTGTGTATTTACACAAAAAAAATTAATTTACACAGTGAAAAACTAATTTACACAACAAAATACACAGCCAAATTTTCGAAAATTTTTACAAAAAGTGCTCTGAAAAAATAGTTTTCAAGTCTTTAAGTTTTAAAAAAGCTCTAGCTTTTAACTGGGGGCTGCCGCCCCCAGACCCCCGCCTGTTTCCAATGGCTTAGAATGGTTTTCTGCATTTCTGCATCAACATGGTTATGGGTGTTTTATTCTCCTAAGTCTTAATGCTTCTACTTATACAGTTGCGTATAATTTATTTTCATACTGCGTGCGAATATTCGCAAATAGCTAGTATTTATTCGTATTTAACTATACATATGTTTTCTGAAGCTAGTATTATTCAATATGATTTCTTGTTTATCTCTTGTATATATAATAATAAAAGCAGTCAGACTGTGAGCCTAAAAATAGTTGCCATACAACCCAAGAAATATTCAATACGAAAGCTAAAGGAATACAACTTTTCAATGCCGTTTCTGCAGTTAATTTAAAAAATTTCTCAACTGGAGGGCTCCGCCCCCCCAGACCCCCCTCCGTTCTATAATTGTTTTCTGCATTGCGACATGATTATATATAGGTGTTCCATTGTTTCTGCAAAGTATATATATTCTGCTTATCCAGTTGCGTATAATTTTTATTTACGTACAGCGTGCAAATATTAGTAAGACAGTATAGTATAGCTAGTATATACATATGTACGGTTCAATATCGTTTCTTGTACATATCATCTGTATCATAAAAAGCAGTGTGAGCCATAAAATTGTTGCTGTCTGCATCAATAAATATTCAAAAGCGAAAGCTAAAGGAATACAACTTTTCAATGCCGTTTCTGCCGTTAATTTAAAAAAATTTCTCAACTTCTGGGGGGCTCTTGCCCCCCAGACCCCCTCCATGTATAATTGGTGTGTCTGTACTATATGGAGCCGTCCCCGGTAGCAGTTAAAGCATCGAACCTTAGTACGTGACCAGCAAGTTTGTGAAAAAAATTATTCCAAAAAGTTGGAAAAATAAAGAATTCGTTTCAGGAGGCGAAGTGTTTTTCAGAAATTTGAATTTGTCCAATCTTATTTTTGACATTTAATGAATTAATCTTTTTAAACATTTCCATTATGAATTCTATTGCAATTTACAAAATTTTTCAACTTCTGGGGGCTCCGCCCCCCAGACCCCCGCGTGGCTTCTTTCGAGATGTTACACAAGTGCAGTTGGCATAACTTTGGCTTGAATGATCCGAAAATAACATTGTAGCAAGAAAATAACGTCTAAATGTATTTTATTTTATATTACAGTTGAAAAACGACACTTTTAAATTTTACACAGCTTCAAACAAAAATACACAGTGAAATTTAAATTTACACAAGATTTACACAGGTCCGATTTTGAAAAAAAAACCCTGTGGTAAAAGATTTTATAATGGTGCAATAAATTTGCCACATGACGCCGATCGGCGTCATATGAACACAGTGAACGAGACTAATGAACAAAAGTAAGGTAGGTGTCATTGCAAATTTTGCAGGACACTGAAAATATAGTCAGGTTCCCAAAAATCGGTAACAAAGTTCCCAAAAAAACACCAAAATTTTTTCAAAGTTTTTTCAAGACGTTTCAGTCTTCTACAGCTGTTGTAGGTAGTTAAAAACTACTTCTGTGCATGCAGAAACATGAAAAACTGCAACGCAATGTGATCATTTTGAGTGTTCGAAGAAAATAGAAAAAACTAAAAACCTTGGGTTTGACTTTTTTGGCCATGCTCGCTGATATTTGATCTGCGGGGCTTGTACGAACGAAAATTTCAAGATCCGACTACTATGCATATAGAAACATGAAATAGTGTAACTGCAACGTAATAGGATCATTTTGGGAGTTCAGAGAAAATGGAAAAAAACGAAAACCTTGGATTTGCCTTTTTTGGTCATGCTAATATCAGATCTGGGGTGGTTTCTGCTAACGAAAGTATCAAGATCTGACTATGTTCAGAATAGAAGTTTTCTTTTTCAATGTTTTCGGATTGCAATAAAAGCTAATCTTCAAACAAATAACAGATCTCCCAACATAAATCATAAAAAGGAAGAATAAGGTAAAATTGAAAAAACATATATTTTGGCAGTCCTCGGCTCGAGGCGGTTGGCGAATTTTATTAGTAATCTGCTAGGAAATTGTTTGGTTGACCAAAGACGTAGATTCCAAAAACTTATTTACGTGTTTTAGCAAGGTATCTGGCTAAAAAGCAAAAATATAGGTTGCTTTCAAAGCTTGTTGGTGATCGGAGAAATTTCGGGACACCGCCGTTTTTTCAAGTTTCATAGACAGAAAAACATGGAGAATTTGCCAGTGTGGACCATTTCTACATGCCACGTTTGCCTAAGCTTAAAAATTGCATTGAAAAGGTGCCTTTTGCATGACGCCGATCGGCGTCATGACAATCTTATCGTGGTTTGCCATGACGCCGATCGGCGTCAAGTGGCATTCAACGTGTTAATTAAACTTGGGTCGGTGTTGCGCTTTCCTCGTCAGCTTGGCTTGAAAAGTGTTAACTGTAATGCGTAGTCTTTGTTCCAAAATTGTGTTCTTTGGAACGAGCAAATTTTAAAAATGAACAAAAAATTAAATTTGGGTAAGGTTAAAGAAAAGAACAAAGTAGGCTCTTCACAAAGTGAAATGATTTCACGCGGTTCAAGGAATTTCTGTGAAGCGGGTAGGGTGATGTCAGATGTGGATGAGGGTTTTTTCCCCAGTCCTGTTTATGGGGCACGAGAAGGTAGCAAATTTTGAGAATTTAATTGACTTATTTGTACGAAGCATTATCAGAAATAGATTTTTCAAACAATGTGTAATAATTTTTCAAAGAATTTGCACCTTACGGAGTGGACATACATACATGGGTACGATTCTGAGCGGGGGAGAGCAATACCCCAACTTTAGGTGTCTGTTTATGAAATATATACTCCAAACTTTCGAGAGTTTATCCCAAAAATAGCGAACATTGTGGATTTTTTAAAATTTTTTGGTAAAAAAGTAAAAATGATTTTAAACAATTCTTTCTGTTTTTGAGAAATTTATAACACTAGTTTGCTTAAAATGTATATATATACAATTTTTTGTAAAAAATCGTTGAGGGAGGAGTCTCCCCCCTTTCTCTTCTGGCCGTGAGGGCTAACTTTTTTCTTGCAGAGGGGTCTACCCGGTTTTTTTTCGGTCAGGGAGGAACTGCATCTCCATCACATAGAAATCAATTGCTTTCATGCCTTTACCGTTTTTGGTGAAACGTGAATGTACATAGATCGGGGTTTTCTAGAATAGAATAGAATAGGTATATACTAACTAACTATAACTAACTAGGCTTAGGCAGCGCTCAACAATTTACTATGTTAAAACTCCTACGTTTTTTGAAAAATTCCTACTTTAAAATTCCTACTTTTTTGCGAAATTCCTACTTTTTCCTACTTTTTTAAGGAAAATTCCTACTTTTATTCCTACTTTTCCAAAATTGGTGCGCACGAGGACTGCATAATCTTGCATTATTGAATTTTCGCTAGAGCGTTTGTTTTTGTTAAAGGCTAAGCAGCGCTTTTTAAAATCTGATTTCATCAAATTTTCGTAATTCTATTTTTGGCAAACGTTTGGTTGCTTCACCGGAGATTTTTTCGTAAAAATGAATATTTTTAGCTTAAATCCTGGCATTTTTGAGAACTTTTTGTCTGTCTGCGTGTAAAATACGTCAAAAAATACAAATTTTTAGCTCATTTTTGCAATAAAATTCTCCCCCCCCCAAAAATACCCTGTTTCACAGTTTTAGCATTTAACGCATAGTATTAACCAAGTTATAATTATATATTTCGAAAGTCAAAGCATGTGTTGTTGTTAACAAGGCTAAAATTGTTTTAAATTTTGGTGTGGCAAATTTTTCAACACTAAAAGAAGTACATTGCATTATAACAGCTGTCACTAGGCATTCTAACTCGGCTAAGATTCAAAGGTGTATTAAGATACGTATATACATAAAAATACGCGCCGACGGCGCGAAAATTTTTTCAAAAAGTATTTGAAACTCGCTTAATTTTCATCTGCAGTGCTTGTGCGATTCCTACTTTTCCTACTTTTGGTGAGGTTTTTGGTTAGTTTACACTATTTGCGGCAAATCAATGGATAATATAGCACAACTTGTCAGAAATCAGCTGAAATAGGAAATTGTTTAAAAATTCGTTGCTGGGCAAGTTAAGCCGTAGCCACGAAAACTTTATATCGTTGAATTCAGCTCAGATTAAACTTTATGATAGTGTTATTTTTATTTGACTTGTTAATCCACTTTTGCTGGATTCGCATTGTCGAAATTTTGGGTCAAAAAGTGGTGTTTTTCGAAAAAATCGATTTTCAAATATTGAAAAACCACATATATCATATGAAAGCTGACACGTAAGTGGTCCTGAAAATCCAATTAAAAATTTTTTGCACCGAGTGAGTCGCGAGTGATAGCCGGTCAAAGATGAAAAAGCGGCAAAGATCAAAGGATTTTGAAAATCGAAAAAATGGAATAACTATCGCGATTTTTGACGAAATGGGTTGATATTCGGGATTCTAATTGTCTGGGATATGGGCTAATTTTCCACTGAACGGCTGGTTCCTGGCTTCTACTGATCTTTCAAAACTTAAAAAATCGGCTTCTTTTGATGAATTTTAATTTTTAAAAAAATTTTTCTCAACCAAAAGAAAGTTCATGCCATGACGGTTCAGAAAATATATACACTGCTGCAGCAAAAATGTACCGGTAATTCAGTATCATAGGGGTCGCGGTAGCGACCCCTATAATATGAGTGAAAATGGTCGAATGACCGTGTAAAACAAGGCTGCGCAGAAGCTGCGCAGATCCTGCGCAGATTATGTGCGCAAAAAATTGTACGTGTCGAGTTTAGTATGTTCGCCAAGTTTCATCCCCGTACCACTTTCCGTTAAAAAGTTATGCCAAAAATCGCTTACGAGAGTGATGTTTTTTTTCCGGTTTCTCGCTTTTGATGTCTCATAAGGGGGTTTTGTAGCTTGAATAACTACAGATAGAAAAATTTTTGCCTATGAAACCCATATATATTCTTGTAGTACAAATCAAAAATAAGAAAATAAGCTAGTTTTTATGCCTCCCAGAGCCGGAAAAAATTTTTGGCTGGGGGCCAAAGTCGGCCAAAACGCTAAAATGGCCAAAAAGTATGCTTCAAAGGCGCCTTAATAAGTCAGATTGGGCTATATATGGGGTAATACTGACTATATGGTTAAACAGTACACATATCGGGGTCGTTCAAATGCTATATGATTTTCCGTCTCTGCGAGTAATTTTTCGGTACTGGCCGGCCAAAGTTGGTGAATTTTGGGTCGAACTTTGAACTTAATTTTTTCGCTTATTTTGCTACATGGGTGGCTCAAATTTTGCATAGAAAGGTTTTTTGGGACGGAGAATCGATTCCCGCTATCAGTTTTGCTGCCCGAGTAGCCCAAGTTGCTGGGCTGGTTCCACTTGACCGTCTGAGGGGTCAGTTCGGTAACCGCTTCCTGGAGGTCCATAGTAGGCTTTACTTTGCCTCTCCAAACTTTGTCTATAGGGGTTTTCTGGTGCGCCCAGCTCATTCCCGGTGTCCGTTTTGCCGTCTGACCCACCCATCTTGCTGTGCTGGTTCCACTTTGCCGTCTGGAGGGTCCGGTCGGTACCGACTTCCGGGAACACCATATAGGACTGGACATAGCCTCTCAAAACATTGTCTATAGGGGTTTTCTGGTGCGCCCAGCTCATTCCTGGCATCCGTTTTGCCGTCTGACCCACCGATCTTGCTGTGCTGGTTCCACTTTGCCATCTGGAGGGTCAGGTCGGTGGGAGGTCATGGGGTCAAAAATGAAATTTTCCAAAAGTGGTCAAATTTGGTACCAAATGAAAGCCCTCAGTGAGCTGAGCAACTTTTGTCATAGAGCTGCATGCTCAAAGTGGCTGTAGAGTGCTGTGGTGGGGTGGGGACTTAGGCGATTTTCGGTCCAAAATGAAATTTTCCAAAAGTGGTCAAATTTGGTATTAAATGAAAGCCCTCAGCGAGCTGAGCAACTTTTGTCTTAGAACTGCATGCTCAAAGTGGCTGTAGAGTGCTGTGGTGGGGTGGGGTGGGGACTTAGGCGATTTTCGGTCAAAAATGAAATTTTCCAAAAGTGGTCAAATTTGGTACCAAATGAAAGCCCTAAGCGAGCTGAGCAACTGTTGTCATAGAACTGCATGGTCAAAGTGGCTGTAGAGTGCTGTGGTGGGGTGGGGTGGGGACTTAGGCGATTTTCGGTCAAAAATGAAATTTTCCAAAAGTGGTCAAATTTGGTACCAAATGAAAGCCCTAAGCGAGCTGAGCAACTGTTGTCATAGAACTGCATGGTCAAAGTGGCTGTAGAGTGCTGTGGTGGGGTGGGGTGGGGACTTAGGCGATTTTCGGCCAAAAATGAAATTTTCCAAAAGTGGTCAAATTTGGTACCAAATGAAAGCCGTAAGCGAGCTGAGCTACGTTTGTCATAGAACTGCATGCTCAAAGTGGCTATAGTGGAGCATACATATATAAAATAATAGAAAACAAGAACAAAAAGTGCTCCTTCGTCTCATGTAAAATACATATGAGTCTTCGTAGGCAGGTTGTACAAAAGCAAAAACTAGCCTGTAAAATACATATGAGTTCCGTAGGGAGGTTGTAAATTAAGGAAAACAAGTTGCAACTGCTTAACATATGAGCCTGTCCTACAACGAGGCTCATATTGGCGTCACAGTGCATTCCACATTAAAGCCTCATTAAAGAATCTCAGCTTCATCCACATTACGGCAAAATGAATAGACGTTGTGGCCCAGAAGAAATGGACTGAAGTGAACTATATACGACTGCTTAAGCTGAACTGTACATGCATCTTGATGTTTCCTGAAACACTATGGCACACCTAATATATATTTTGCGATACGCTGTGGTACACGGTAAACCTAATGCATTCTCGAAACACTTTTACATACCCACGCAGAATGCGTTCCCACTTGGCTGTGAGTCAGAGCGCCTCATGGCGTATATACCGTATTGAGCATATGCACACTATAATGACTGATCAACAAGCTATGTGCAGGATAATTTGTAATGAAAAGCTTTATGCAGTATGTATTTATATAAAAGTAAAAGAATATCTGCAAATTATTCGTATTATGACATACGCCAATATGAGCCTCGTTGTAGGACAGGCTCATATGTTAAGCAGTTGCAACTTGTTTTCCTTAATTTACAACCTCCCTACGAAACTCATATGTATTTTACAGGCTAGTTTTTGCTTTTGTACAACCTGCCTACGAAGACTCATATGTATTTTACATGCGACGAAGGAGCACTTTTTGTTCTTGTAAACAAACCAATTTCGCTCTTACATTTTTGATCATACTTTAGTTCAGAACTGTTCTCCGTTTATATGTTTCACGTTGAGTATATAGCCTCTTACTAGAGTTATGTATACTTCTTGTAGTGCTGCGTGAAGGGCACGTATAAAAGAATGGAGTGGGGCTACGTATATTGTGCTCAAAATTGCCATAATGCATGCACAGTACTAATTTTAAGGCAGTTTCGCATCGCAATCGCTGTGCTTCCACCCGTATTAGGCTGTATATTATGTATCATAGAGCAGCACACTTGGAGCTCGTCTCACTTTGGTGCAAAGGCTGCCATGCCGTTGTTTTTGCATGGAAGTCTTGTGCTGTGTGCTGCTCTCGGGCTAGCCGCCAAATATGGTAACGCTGAGGCCCCCACGGAGCATTTTCTAAAAGGAGGAGACGTCATTCGTCGTGATGTCGACCAGACTTTAAGACTCCTTTTGGCAACTTGGTTGAGTTGTTTTATAACCAACCTTACGGGGCCAGTTTCCTGGCTAACACTTCGTACCGTCGGGTGATGATCATCAGATTGTGATGTCTTAAATGCAGCAAACAACAACAACAAATTTAAATAACCAGAATCAAAACCAATCAACTTGAAATTTTTAAATTTGGCTTTTGAATTATGCAAGGTAAGGTTCTTATTCTTGCAGATAGCTTTGTGTAGCATAGTTAGAACCGACATATTTCAATCCTAAAATTTTTACCTGTATTTTTGAAGATTTCAGGCTTCGCTGGGGTTTAGATTTTAATTTTGAAGATCTGTTTTGATTTCGAAAGTATTTTACTTGATTAGCTTGGGTTGGTGTTGAGCTTTTCTCGCCATCTTGGCTAGAAAAATGTCAACTGCCCAGTTTTTGTTCCAAAGTTCTGTTCTTTGTAACACATTTCTTGGAAAAGAACAAATTTTAAAAAATGAAGAAAAAGTTAAATTTGGTTACGGTTAAAGAAAGAAAGTAGGCCCGTCATATGAGTGGAATAATGTCATGCGGTTCAAGAAATTAGGGTGAAGCTGTCAGATGTGGAAGAAGGTTTTGGTCCTGCTTCTGGGCCACGAGAACTGGCATTTTTTTAGTGGGGGGGGGTGGGGGCCCCCAATTTTCGGTTCCCCCTCCACTTTTCGGAGCCCCCCACTTTTCGGCAAGCCACCCACTTTTTTGGGGGTCGCCCAAAAGTGTCAAAAAATTAGGTTTTTGAGGTCAAATTTTAAAAATTTTTCTCAATTAGCTAATTTATGGACTTATAAGCTCATTTTAAACCTAAAAACAGCGATTTTTTGCGTTTTTAGCTTAAAAATGCTAATTTTTCGCTAAAAATTTCGGTATATTTTACATTTGCCTCGCCCCCCCCCACTTTCAAAACCCTAAAAAAATGCCAGGAGAAGGTAGCGAATCTTGTGAATTTAATAGACTTATTTATGCACAAAATGTGTATGCGTAAGTTTAAAGCTATTGAATTGATTATTATCAGACATTAATTTTCAGACAATGTGTAATGATACTTCAAAGAATTTACATGGGTCCGATTCTGAGCGGATGCTTCAGGGGTCTGTTCCTGAAATATTCCAAAATTTTGAGGGGGTTTATCTCAACAATAGCGAACATTGGGGATTTTTTATAATCTTTGTTAAGAAAGTAAAAATGACAATTCTAACCAATTTTTTCGATTTTTGAAAAATTTGAAAAATTGTTGTAAAATGTCCAGTTTTTCGTAAAAAATCGTTGACGAAGAAGTCTCACCCTTTTCCCTTCTGTCCGAGAGAGTCTAACTCTGTTTTCTTCTTGCAGAGAGGTCTACCCGTTTTTTTGCGGGTCAGGGTGGAGACTGCACTCATTCTCTCAAGTTATCCCATGCGTGCCGAGGAAACTTGGTAGTTTTTATCTGTAGCTTTTAATGTTTTATATGTATGTTGATCTGATAATGCACCATTCAATAGCTTTAAATTTACGCATACCCATTTTTTGTGCACAAATATATAAGTCTATTAAATTCTCAAAATTCGCTACCTTTATATAATATGTTATCACGTGGAAATCAATTGCTTTGATGGCTTTCCGTTTTTTCGGTGAAATGTGAAAGTGGGTAGATCGGGGTTTTCTAGAATAAAGTGTATTAACACAAACAAGAAACTAACTAACTACGCAGTACTCAACAATTTACTATGCTAAAACTCGTAGTTTTTAGCAAAATTTCTACTTTAAAATTCCTACTTTTTTGCAAAATTCCTACTTTTTCCTACTTTTTTGAAGAAAATTCCTACTTTTTCAAAATTGGTGCGCACGAGGCCTGCATCATCTGAAACAACTGAAAATATCTACTCATGGCAATAAATTTTTGCGAAACTTTACGCAGAGCTCCGAAAAAAGTTTGCTGAATTTTCAAAAAGTGCGGAATTTCGCAGTTTTTCCCAAAAAACAGGGCCCATAGGTCTCTTTCCACTACTTGCTGCCATGACGTTGCCTGCCGACCGGGTGGTTTCCGCCAGTGACCAGGGATAGGGGAGAAAAAAGCTGCCCCGGTGCCCGTGAAAGATCTATCCGCCCTAAGTGGCCCAGCCTTGGAGGTGTAGGTTGATAGCCGTCTGTGGTTGTGGCATATGTTGTAGAGGTCCACATATGTGTAGAGTTTATCGCTGTGCTTCTACCCGTATTAGTCTATATCATTGAACAGCACACTTTGAGTTCGTTTCACTTTGGTGCAAAGGCTGTTATAGCCGTTGAAGACTTGTGCTGTGTGCTGCTCCTCGGGCTAGCCGCCAGATATGGCAGCGCCGAGGCCGACGGAGCATGTTGCTTAAAAAGGAGGAGACGTCATCCGTCGTGATGTCGACCAGGCTTTGAGACTCCTTCTGGCAACTTGGTTGAGTTGTTTTTGTCCAACCTTACGGGGCCAGTTTCCTGGCTAAACATTTTGCACCTTCGGGTGATGATCATCACATTGTGATGTCTAATGCAGCAAACAACAACAACAACAAGGTCCGTATTTCGAATATTGCCTTGCCGCTTAATTCTTAGCGTGGTGCGTAGGCAGGTACGTTCGAAAACCTCCAGTTTCTGAAGGTCCGATTTTCCCACTACCTATGATTCTCTGGCATGTAGTAGCACAGGCATAACCATAGCATCGAATACCCTCAACTTCGTTTTTATGGATATCTGCCGCCGGGACCAAAAGCGTTTGTATAGTATAGTTGACGAAAACAGCACTATATAGCCTTGACCAGTCTGGCATCAGTTTCAGAACCCTGATCTCAGCCATTGGAATCAGTTTCAGAACCCTGATCTCAGCCATTGGAGACAATGTTGCCCAAGTATGGAAAATTACGAACTCTTTCCACTGGTTCTTCGTTGACAGTGACGTTACCAGGGCCTTCGGCACCGGTGACCGGAGAAACAACTTTGCGTTTCCCTGCATTTAACTGAAGGCCGACCAGTCGGCCATACCCATAAACCCGGTTACACTGTTGCTGCAGTCGTTCTTCGGAGCTAGCTGGCAACTTGTCTAACTGGTGCCCCAGGGAAATAGAATCCATTTGGCACGCTGGTCAACGCCCCAGGGAGCACGTGGAAGGATAATCGTCCAAGCAAGAAGGAGATCTCCAACCGCAAGAAGATTCTTCTGCTCCCCTAGTATTTTCTTAAAACTTTCTTCGCCCAATACCCTTTGGTGTCGTTTATGTAATGTCAAAACGCAGGCGTATACCAATTGACTTTGCTGTTTGCACAATGTAAAGAGAAGAGAGTAGCTAAGATTTTCCTTGGCCTGCGATGCCTGCCAAAATTCGCTTCACCGGTGTGATAAGTATATATATTAATTTCAGCATAATATACTACTATGGTGCTGGTAACAGAGTATTCGCTGGAGAAGTGTCATTATCTGACTTATGTTATGCTTTATTTCAGAGGCGTCCCTGTTGTGTTTTACTGTCATTTTCCGGATCAGCTCCTGTCTAGTCATCAGTCTGTAATTTTACGACTTTACAGATACCCGCTGGACTGGTTTGAGGAATGGACAACTGGTCTGGCCAGTATAATTATGGTCAACAGCCAGTTTACTGGTAGGGTTTTCTAATTAATCCTTTGTGTTTTGATTTTGGGTTTGTTTGTTTATTGTCTTGTTTTGATTTTCTTTTTTCTTTTCCTTCTGTTAAGCGTTTGAGTTTATGAGGAACTGTTGCAAAAAATATTTTTCCTTTTTTTTATAAAATTTTTATTGGTGGTGGGGTTTTGCGGGTGGCATGTTTTTTCCACTTTTTTGGAGAAAAAGAGTATATTATTTAAAAAGATGGAAAACAGAAAGGAATTTGTAAAATTTTGGAAAGATAAGTTCTTCTTTGATAAAAAAAAAAATAATAGCTTATGTGGGGGGGCGGGGTGTGTCTGTGTTTTTGGGGTGGTTATTTGTTTATGTGTTTGTGGTATATATATATATATAGATTTTTTTTTTAATTAATGTATTTGTTTATTGTGTGTTTTTTGTGTGGTGTGGGTTGGAAACTCGGGGGCGGTTCTTTTCCTTCTCTAAAGGTGGTGGGCCTGGGGTGGGCGGCCGGTTGGGTGGGGGGGAGTGGGCTCTTTTGGGGCGGTTCGTCGCGTTCGACATATTTTCTGTTTTAAGAGATATGAGCGAAAGAAAGTTGGGGTGTGGGGTGTGTAAAAAGCAAAATGATGCGTTGATGCTTACTCATTGTGTACCTATGTATTGGCGACATTTTGGATTTTGGTGTTTTTGTAAGTGAGGGTTGGGGGGTTCGGGGGTTTTTGAAAACATCAAATTTCTGCGAAAATTTTAATAAGAAATAGGGGGGGGGAATGGTTTTCAGGTAGTGCGCGTCAGCGCACTACCTAGAATAGGGAAATTTTGGGGAAATGCTAATTTTTGAAAATAGTTTTCTTAATATCTCAGGGAGGAGTGGACCGATCGGGCTCAAACTCGCTGTGGGAAGAGCCTGTGGGCAGGGGTACATGCTGTGAAAATTTCAGCCGAATCGGTCAAGCCAATCTCGAGATATGAAAAATAGCCCCTTTCCCAGCTCGTGTTTTCTCTCCTCATTTGTTTTTCCCCCCACCCTAGGGCTCGGAGGGCTTCGACCCCCTAGGAACTTTTGGTCCTTTTTTGTATAGAATCCCCCCCATTTAAGGGGAAATCAGTTTTGGAGGCTCTAGGACCTCCCCATAGGTCTGTGTACATAGGGGGGACCCCCTATTTTGGCCCCCCGGAAAAAACTGTCCGAAAATTTTTGGTCGATCGCACAGAGAGCTAGGCTCAAAGCCAGGAACTCATATGGGCTGTATAGCATTACCCCGAGGGGAACTACGGTAGGAAGCGAGATGGTGCTGCTCGATGGTCTGTGGCGCCCTGGCCAGGGGTCAATAGTTAACGTGTAAAAGGGGGGGTCTGGGCCTATGGAGTAGGCAGCCCTATACGTAAGAGCTGCTGGGCTGAGGTTTCGTATTCGAATAGGAACCCCTATATGGTGAATCTAAATGGCCCATTAGTTTTGCTCTATCACCTATCCGTGGGGCTGGGGGGCACCCTGATGGAGGTGGGCCCCTACCGTGTCGCAGGTCCAACTTTAATCTCTTCCATAGAAAGATCCGCTGCAGGTACAGCTTTCATATTGGGCGTGTGGGGTGGGCTGCGGGAGCACTACTACGTGGGCTATAGTAGGTACCGGCCAGACCCCTGTGGCGCCCTGACCAGGGGTCCGGACCGTGGACCATGCCCAAAATGGCCAAAAATCGATTTTTCTAAAAGTGGCCAAGTTTGGTATCAAATGAAAGCCCTTGGTGAGGCGAACATTTTTTGTCATTGGAGGACCCCTCCAAAGTGGTCCCAGCGGCCTGTGGCGCCCTGACCGGGGTCCGGACCGGTCCAAAATGGTAAAAAATCGATTTTTCCAAAAGTGGCCAAGTTTGATATCAAATGAAAGCCCTTGGTGAGGCGAACATTTTTTGTCATTGGAGGACCCCTCCAAAGTGGCCCCAGCAGCCTGTGGTGCCCTGACTAGTTTCCGGACCGGTCCAAAACGGTCCCAAACCGATTTTTCCAAAAGTGGCCAAGTTTGGTATCAAATGAAATCCCTTGGTGATGCGAACATTTTTTGTCATTGGAGGACCTCTCCAAAGTAGATCCTGCGGTGCGTGGCGTCTTGACCAGGGCCAGGACCGGTCCAAAAAGTCCAAAATTGATTTTTCTAAAAGTGGCCAAGTTTGGTATCAAATGAAAGCCCTTGGTGAGGTGAAAGCTTTTTGTCATTGAAAAATCCTCCTAAGTGGACCCAGCGGCCTGTGGCGCCATGGCCAGGGTCCGGACCGGTCCAAAATCGATTTTTCCAAAGGTGGCCAAGCTTGGTATGAAATGAAAGCCCCTGGTGAGGCGAACATTTTTGTCATTTGGGTGACCCCACCAAAGTCAACCCAGCGGCGCCGCAACCCTCACCCCCATCCACATCGGCAACCTCTCAGAAAATTGCGTTAAACACACAGTTGTGTTCTCAAATTCGAATAAAAGAGCCTGCAATTTAGATTTATATGCCCCCACGCGGCACCGCTACTCCCATTATATGCCCCCACGCGGTGACGCTATCTCCCCCCCCAATCCCCCTCCAAATATCGGCAGCCATTCAGAAAATTGCGTTAAATACACGCTTTTGCTGGCTCAAATTTGCATAAACAGAGCTAATAAAAGAGTCTGCTATTTATGTAAACTTCTGTCCTATGTATCCCACGCGGCGCCGCTACCCTCCCCCCCCACCCCCCTCCAAATATCGGCAGCCATTCAAAACATTGCGTTAAATACACGCTTTTGCGGGCTCAGATTTGCATAATCAGAGCTAATAAAAAGTCTGCTATTTATGTAAACTCTATCCTATGTATCCCACGCGGCGCGCTACCCCCCCCCCACTAACATCGACCTGGTTTTTTCCTAGGGCAAAAATTTCTGGGGGGGGGCGGGGTCCCCCAGATCCTGGGGGAACGGATTTCTGGGGGGGAGGAGAAAAGGTTTTCGAAATGCTTAAAATTAGCTATTTTTGCTGCTGAGCTAAGAATTTAACTATGTTTAACCTAAACCTAAGGTTAAAATATACAAAAAATGACAACAAATACGGCGAAGCTGGAATAATTTTAAAAATTTACCCTAATAACCCTATTTTTCTGTTGACTTCTGAAGTCTGGAGGGCCGGGAGCGCTAATCCTGGAGGGCGCGATTCTGGGGGGGGGAAGCCCTTGCAGACAAGCCCGTCGAGAATCGCTTAGAAAATTGCGTTAAACACACATTTACGTTCTCAAATTCGCATAAAGGAGCCCGCAGTTTAGATTTCTACGTCTCCACGCGGCGCTGCTACCCCCCCCCCCCGCACATCTTCAGCCATTCAATAAGTTGCGTTAAACACACGCTTTTTGATTGCTCAAACTTGCATTATATATACATATATATACACACACATATACATGTATGTGTGTGTATGTTAAATACAAGAGGCTGCTATTTTGATTTCTATCTTACCCCATGCGGCGCGGTACCGCCCCCCCCCCCCAAATATAGGCAGCCGGTCAGAATTTTGCGTTAAATACACGCTTTTACTGGCTCAAATTTGCATAAACAGTGCTAATAAAAGAGTCTGCTATTTAGATTTCTATCCTATGAACCCCACGCGCTGCTACCCCCCCCCCCACATCGACAACCGCTCAGCAAATTTTGTTGAACAAACATTTGCGTTCTCAAATATATACGCATAAAAGAGCCTGCAAGTTAGGTTTCTACGTCCCCACTCCGCGCCGCAACCCCCTCCCCCCGCACATCTTCAGCCATTCAGAAAATTGATTAAAATTAATTGCTCAATTTTGCATAAGATATTTGTGCTAATACAAGGGGCTGCTATTTTGATTTCTGTTCCCACGCGGCGCCACTTCCCCCCACTGCCTTATCTCCTAAATGTGTGGCCTTTCTTTAATTATTGCTCTACAGCGGAAAAATGCAAGAAACTAGTACCAAAAATGCCCTAGACGGGCATGGGTTCCGGGTAGAATATGGAAAGAAGGCTAAAGCGGAAAAATGCCAATATATAGATTCGTGCAGATTGATGTCTAGCCAGCGCTTAAAATGATTGAAACCAGCTTCTTGGTGCAGAATAGGGAATCTAATCAGCGCCTAAAATGATTGAAACCAGCGTCTGGGGTAGAATAGGCGCCTCTCTCCATCCACCCTATTCGCGTGAACTCGAAGAATTCTCGTGGAATGAACTCAGCAAATAAGCACTTGACATTTGCGTGTATGTACGTGTGTGTGTGGTGTGTGTGTGTGTGTTAGTGGCAATCAGCAGTTCCTCGTGGGGTATGAAAAAATCAGTTAGCTTTAAGTGAACTGATGATGCGTTATCACAAACAATGTCAGGAATCAACAGTGCTTCACACATTTGCGTACAGCTGAAGGTATGAAATATAGTAAACATCATAGGGATACATACCACGCATCCTGTTTTGTCTTGGTGTCGATTAGGAGCCATGGTAGTATTATAAGAACAAATGAAAGCTTCATTTGTTCATACTCCAAAATTGCTTATAAGCAGGTGCACATTCACGGCAAAATAACAAATCAACATCCAACAACCTATGTTAGTAAGTGCATGCGACCTCTGCCATTTCTGACAAATATATATATACGCATTATGCTAATCCTTAGTATGTACTGAAGATGTGAGCAATTTAGGTTGAACAAAATTTATCATGTTGCCATCTACGAACGTACATGTGTACTACGCTGTCGTGGTGGAGAATGGATATACATAGCATTTATTATGTTTAAGCGCAAGGACGGACGCGGTTAACTGATTCTGTTTGGCATAACGACTGTTCAATATCCATTGCATTCAGTCCACCGAAGACCACATTGCGTTGCACCGTCACATTGTTTAGTACAGCTCTTTGTGCGGAATGACCTATGTAGCCTTGAATATTGATTATTTTATCATCTCGGCTGATAATTTATCACGTACGCCATCTCATACATACTCACGCCATTGTGACAGATTACGTATCTGAGCACTTCACGCGAATAGGGTGGATGGAGAGAGGCGCCTATTCTACCCCAGACGCTGGTTTCAATCATTTTAGGCGCTGATTAGATTCCCTATTCTGCACCAAGAAGCTGGTTTCAATCATTTTAAGCGCTGGCTAGACATCAATCTGCACGAATCTATATATTGGCATTTTTCCGCTTTAGCCTTCTTTCCATATTCTACCCGGAACCCATGCCCGTCTAGGGCATTTTTGGTACTAGTTATGTGTTAAAGTCCCAGACTAAAAGGAAATAGGTTAGAAAAGAGCTGGGGGGGGTCGTGTTGTTGGGGGTGCGAAGAGGGGGGGTGATGGTAGGGAAGGAGGAGGGGGTAGATAGGGGAATAAAAAAAGATGTGTGTGTTGTGGGGGGGGGGGGGTTTTTGGGGGGGGCTTAAGGGGATCCGTTTTGGGAGATTTTCTACTTTCTCCGATTTTGCTCATTTCTACGTTATATATTGTTGTCTGAGTGGGATATTTTAGCGAGTTTTTGAAGTTAAAGTAGAATCTCTAATATGGTTGTTGAGTAATTTGACCTCAAGGTTGGGGGTCAACATAGTATGTGTTAGATTAATCATAGGAAACGGAAAAGTGGTGATTTTATTTTTTCGCCAACAAATCTCTAGATAAACTGTCTTCTTGAATTTGTATAATTTTGCATTTAGATTGCAGCTATGATCATAATAGAAGTAGAATTATGATTTAGGTCTCCAAAAAATTGCGAAATTTTTATATGAAGTAAACAGTGTAAAATCGTCAAATTCCGACGTTTCTTATCGTTGAAAAGTAGGATCGTCGAAAAGAATTATAAATTGCTCTGATTCAAAGGCCTAAATAAAAACTCTAACTCCAAGTTTCCGTAGTATTTAAATAGGCGGTTCCAATGATAGCATTTGTTCCATTGTTACTATCACCAGTTCCGAGATTTTTTTGGCGCAGAAATATAAATTTTTCGAAAAATTTAAAAAGTTGTGAGTTTTCGGAAATTTGGCTATATTGCGACAACGGTATGCCCCTAACTGCCTCGTTTGCATTTCAACTTGCTTATTCATACCTGTTTGTAGTATGAATTATGCTGTCAGCTACATATGTATGTCCAGTACTTCTCAGAGCATCAATCGGGACCCTCGGATTCCGAATTTCACAAAACAGCGATTTTTCAAATTTGTCAAAATGGCATTATCAGTCGCAAGCTCTCAATGCAGGGATGATTTCTTCTCATAAAACTATGGGTCGGAAATGCCTGTATTTTAAGTTAGCCGCTGTTAAATGTTTGAAGACATTAGTGTAGCTGGTGGCGCTGTTTCGCCGTTAAATCCGTCAACTAATCTTCTGATTAAGCCCAACTGGTTTGAAACTGCACAGAAGTGCTTTTAGGTATAGTAAGCGAAATGATTAAATCAAACGAAACAGTTTTCGTTAATATGCGAAAACTGTCTTGAGTTTGCTATAGCACCCTCGTTTTCGCTGGTATTCAAAATGTACTCAATAAATGGCTCGTAACTTACGGAGAATTGAACAAAACAACGCAAAATTATAATGTAGGACGTAGTGTGGCTAGTTTCTAAAGATGAGAAAAATCCGCATAAAAAGTTTTCGCGATTTTTGTTTTGCCAGTAGAGAGTGCAATTGTGAGCGGTATATATACGTATACTAGTAATCTTTAGCCCTTTAACAGTGACAGTGTTATCTTGACGAAATAATTGCTGGTTTTTTAGCTTTACTGTCCACGAAATTGGCACCGCAGCTTTGGTCACGGGTTTGCCTGGTAATCTCGGGTGGCTATGATCCAAGAGTACCTGAAAACCAGGAGTACTATGAAGAGTTGCGCGGCCTGGTGACAAATCTTGGTCTGGAGAAACGGGTCATATTTTTGCGCTCCATTTCTGACGATCAGAAGCGAGCCCTGCTTGCCTGCTGTCGAGCCGTCATCTACACTCCGGCCAACGAACACTTTGGCATTGTGCCAGTGGAGGCCATGAACAGCGCTCGACCGGTGATTGCGGTCAACAGTGGTGGCCCCTTGGAGACCATCCAGCATAAAGTGACTGGACTCCTGGTTGAGCCGGATTCGGCCGCCTTTGCGGACGCGATGGCTCAGCTGAGTCAAGAGCCAAGCCTGGCCAGCCAGATGGGTGATCGGGCGCGCCATCGTGTTCGCTCTTTGTTTAGCTTTGAATCCTTTGCTGAGGCACTGGATGAAATATTCCGAACTGTTGTTCCTGACAGAACTTGAGACTTGAGGTTGTGAATGGAATGATGGATGTTCTTAAGGTGTTGTCTATTTTGTGCTTACACACAGTTTGGGGTTATCCCTGCAAAAAAGAAGGTCTTATATGAGTTTAGCTTAGAACTTTAGCCAACTTTGTTTTGTTTTTGTCTGAATTCTTTTCGGAGATGCTTGATCTTTCAAATTTCGTTTTCAGTTTAAAATTCATTCTAAATCTATGAACTTTTATTGTGCTCTATTATATTTATTTATTTAATTTGTTTAATTATTTCTCTTGATGTCACTGGTATACAGAAAACACTTGTAGAAATTGTTGGAGCATTATATTTCTTTGCTTAATGTTATGTTATTAAATGCTAAGAAAAATAAGCGAAACAGTTCATTATTAGAATGATTTTGATTGGGTTTATTTATTCCTTTGGTCGAAAGATGCTTAATATCCAAATTCTTAACGTTGTATACAGCACCTTGTGACGGATTCTGTGTAGGTTTTCGAATATCGCAGAGTTAATTAACGCTGCATCTGGTTTTCCTGTTTAAGAGAATTACTCACCTTGTTTGTACTTGTTGCAAAATGTTAAGTGCAGTAGCTTTTTGCGTTGTATGTGTGCATGTTTTGTGCAATTATATATTCTCGTTTGTGTGAGTTTAATTACTTAATTAAATCTTTACTACTTGGAATTTGTGACTGTTAGGTTTTAGTTCCTCCTCTCTCCTTGGTATTGCCGTGATTTGCGGGTAGCGTTGCGAATAGTAATTACGTTAAAGAGCAAAAATAAACCCTTTCATACTAACCTGCAGTGAACTACATACAGTGAACGGATTTCATATTCGGATTCAGCAAGTCAAATAACCCTAAGCATCTTTTTGGCAAAACCGGAGAGAAAAATTTTTTGACCCCATTTTATCTGCGCTTAGCTAGCTTTTCAGGCCTAAAACTAAGGGATATTTCTTTACAAAAAGTTTGCTAGTACACTAACCACCTGAAAATCAAAGCCCTTGACACTCGCAGACAGTTTGCCCCCTATTAGAGCCTAATATTTGATAAAACGCTAGGGTAGACTAGGGGCTGTCAATTTTATTAGACAGAAAACGGTGCACGGTCACATTGCATTTTTTGTAAATTTCAAACTGAGCTTTTATAGCTGAAGAAGAAAGCAACGCTCGAAAGCCGGAATACTTTTAATATTTAGCACTAGTAACAATTAACATTTATGGCTGAAAGTTTCAGAATTGGTCAAACTGTTCATCTACCAGAGCTGAAAAAACCATTTCGAAAAATCCCATTTTTGTACTTTGGCGTCCTGCCAAATACAGTGATACAGTGTATGTGAGATATATTGTTGCCCACCCTAAACTTTTTTATTTTGATATGTTAGCTAACGTTGGGGGGAGAATAGAATAAGTCTCTCCGACGATGTCGTGTCAACCCGTTCGTAGCCTTCCCCCCTTAAACCCGACCCGATCCTACCTAACCTGCGTATTTCGTTTTTGCCGGTATGTAGAGCCGTTGAGTCTGGTCGGCCAGTCTACATTTTCCATGCCGGTTAGAGCCCGGTCTAGTCGGCTTGCTCAATACTGACTCGACCGAACGGGGCCGTTCGACTTAGCAGCTGCGTTTAATTTCTAAGCTAAGTTGTAATTTACTTTGAAATTAAATTATGCTTTTCTTCGGGCCTCCTTGAGTTCTAATGGTTCAAACGGAAAAATTTATACATCAGCTGGCTGTGAGTATGTCAGATGACCAGGCCGGTAATGACGGACGGGCTAATAAGACTTCTGTCTGCACAGATTTGGCCTGCCGACTAAGTCTGAGATTTTAGATTTGAGTCTCGTGTGACACGCCTTGTTCAAGGGTGGCGGGTGGCAGTAGTTTTAGACAGGGATTGAAAATTTTTCTTTGCCATTAAATTAGTGTCCGGTACACAGCCTTTAATGCAAGTAGGGTTGCGGAAACCTTACTTTGATCAAAACGCAACTAACTATAGAATAAATATTTGGAAAGTGCCACACGAAACGCCCCCGCTGGCCATTGCCTTCGGCTGTCCAAGTTGTGTTGCCGTAATTAATACCTCCAATTGAATGTTGGCCGCTCGGTGGCCAAGCTGGAAAGTTTTTACCTGTGTGTATATGATAATTAGCAAATATATAGCTCATAAAATTATTAAAATTTTAATAATAGGTACCTTAAAATTCATATCAAATATCAGATCAAAAATCAAATCTAATCTAACCAAAACTAGTTTGTGCATGAATTCAATTGCCAGGAAACAGAACATCAGATCAAATTTTGAAAGGTAAAAATAAATCAAATCAAATCAAAACTAAAAAGGCTGCATCAAAACATCGGTAGTGTATAATGCTTAACCCCAAGTTCAGCATTTAACATAAACAACCACGCCGACTTGGGATGGGAGTTGGTCTTTGCGCGTGTGCTTGTGCCCAGTTGCCCAACCCTCTTCTTTAAATCATGGTTGTGTACGAACAAGCACGAACAAGCACGATAGGATCGTGTATCCTACTTACACCTATCCTACTTACGCCTAACGTTTGATGTTTCCGCCTAGAGATAACAAAACTCAAAATCCTACTTACGCCTAATGCTCAAAACTGAAATTCCTACTTACGCCTAAAATATTTCCTTGCAAAACTCTCATTCCTGCTTACACCTAAAACGAAATCTCTACCGTAATCCACTTACATACTTTCCCTTATCCACTTTGTACAGTGTTACAATGCAATTAATATGTAGAATTAATCTGTATAAACATCTTCATTTAAATTCGGTGTAACATTTCGACAAATAGTGCTGCAGCAGCTGTGTTTTTAATTTAACTTTAAACTGAAGAAATTACACATACAGTTGAGCATCTATTCATGTATGTTTTTATTATATTATTAGAGGTTATAAAACTTAGTGAGGAGAACCAAATTCCAAGTACCCTCCTGATTTCGGACAACGTATAAGTTAAATCATTGTTAGTCAATAGTCTAAATTCAGTTGTCCTCCGACAAGAAGAACTTTTGGGGAACAAAAATGTCTTTACTTAAAATTTATCAGATGTGCTGGAATATTTTAAATAGTTTAGTTAGATTTCATTTGCAGGGAAAGTTGAAAAGTTTTTTCTAATAAATAAAATTGAGCCGCAAATTTGCTATTTAGTACACATCAGGTGGACCCCCCCCCTTAAAGAAAAATTGAACAACTTCCACAACAAAGTCAGAAAGAGGATACTGTAGATTATAGGCGTAAGTAGGAATCCGAGTTTTGCGAAACATTCTTTAGGCGTAAGTAGGAATGTGAGTTTTGACAGAAAGAATTAGGCGTAAGTAGGAATTTGAGTTTTGAAAACGATTATGCGTAAGTAGGATAGGCGTAAGTAGGAGTAAGCGATAGGATTACGTTTGAAGTCTAACCAAAAAATCTTGGAACCGAACTGTGAGTGCATGTCCTGAGTTACCATTTTAAGTGAGACTATATAAAGTTTATAATTTTATAATTCTCAGGAGGAGGAGAATCCGCTAAAACCTACCCCAAAAAGGCTGAGGAAATCGGCCTCAGCAGGAAGCATCGGACTGTACTGGCCCAACTTAGAAGTAAAGGATACTGCACCCTGTTGGCCCAGTACAGACACCGAATTGGAATAGCACAGACTCCTGTTTGCCCTAGCTGTGGCGAGCAGGAGGAGGACCTGCACCACCTTATAGTCGACTGTCCCGCCCATACCACTATCCGTACCCGGTACCTTGGGCCCAATTCCTCCCTCGGGGTCTTGTCGGAGGAGCCTCTGGCTGTGGTGGAATTCCTAAGGGGTGCGGGGAGGCTAGACTAGCCTCTCTGGTCATATTGGGATTCCCAGAAGATCCAGGAAAACAACAACAACAACAACAACAAACCAATGTGTTCTGTTACAGGAGGTTATAGTTACCCCCCCCCCTTCAAAGTGTCGGTCTCAATCCCTCACCACCCACCCCCTCTGAAAATGTTGTCCATGAGCTACTTGCGACGTGAAGTATTGAGATTCACCCAATACCGTCTCCTCTTATCTTGCTGAGGGATTGTTCCGTCCACGGTTTCTCCGGTTTTATTAAAAGCAACATTTTGTCAACAAAACAGGAAAAATTGTGAATTGTTATCAGAACCTTAGGTCTTAAGTAGCAATGATTGATTTCTTTCTGACAAGAGAACTACTGTAAATCCTACTGGTAACACTAATCATCTGTGCCATGTTCATTCTGATCTGAAGTGAATACGATTCTTGTGTGCTTTTTTGTAGAACTCTTCACATATGCGGCTACTTATTGAAGCGGACAGATAATAGAGGCTTTATCCTGGAGGAGGGTGTGTGGAACTGTAGAAATGTTGGAGCTTGGAGCGGTGGTTTTACCGAAAGAAGAGGTGATTGACTGGGATGATGCGCATCCGGATGAAGAAGGTGGTGGGACTGTGGCACAGAGTGATCAGTTGAGTATGTGATTTTTTGGATATTTCGTTGTTGGATATTCTACTATTCTGGTCTATATTCCTGGGTAGGAGAGTAAGCTCGATGCATGGTGTTTCTTGCGTCAGGGATGCTGACGTCCTGGCTTATTTTATCTTGGTGGCTGGAGTGGGGACTGTCCTTCCGATTCGGGTTCCTCCCTCCCACTCGAATAGCCCCTCTCATCTGGCTTACTTGTATGCCAAAATGTATGGGCGGGGGGCTCGAAGCGGAAGAACTCCCCGAAAATTTTAGATCTATTTGTGTAAAAGCCTCTAAAAATAGCTAAAAACTAATATTCATTCTAGGTGTCTTTAAGCTAAAATAGTGAAAATTTCGTTTAAAATCTGGCGATGTCGGGGCATGTTTCAATTCTTTAGCGGAAATGACGTTTTTTGATGTTTTTTCCAAACAAGGTGGTCTTGAGTTTCAACTTCCAGCGAAGTTGGAAATGTTTTTGAAATTTTAGTCGAAAAACTATGTGTGTTTTGGACAGTCTATCTTCTTTTCCCTTGTAGCCAATTTTCTTATATATCTCTTGTGGGAGCAATTCCTTGTAGACAACTTCAGTGCTGACCGGCCGACGCGCACCGCAAGGGACGCGTTTCTCTGCATGCTGAGCCTTTCGCAGGGGTGTTTCAGGGTCTTTTTGGTTTCACGATTTGCGCCAATGCTGCGTCAGGAAAAATTTTATTGCGTCAGGAACTGGGGTCACTGCGTCAAAAATAAAATTTATTTTTAAACAATTTAATAAGTATTTTAAACATTATTTTAATGTGTAACCAATGTTTAACTATTTAACCATCAATACACAGCATTAAACACATTTTCCACCTGTTTTTCAAATTTTGCATCTTTAAAGCCGACTTTAATGTGTGAAGCATTAAGATCTAGAGAAAGAAGCAACACGGGGGGTCTGGGGGGCGGAGCCCCCAGAAGTTGATGAATTTTTGCAATTAAGACTCTCCCAGGAATTAATTTAGAGCATTTTCGCGACCAGTTGATGTGGTATTAAGATGGCCGGTTATTGCAATATCGAATGTATATTAAAATCTTTTCAAGTGCTACATCTGCAAGCCTTGCAAGCTGTTTCCGCTGCTACATGCGCCCTTATATTCAATGATTAAAAAATGTTAGTTTGTCAGTCATATCTTAGCACTCAGCAACAAGTAAGAAGGCAGACATGCGGGAGTCTGGGGGCGCAGCCCCCAGCAGAAAATTTTTAGAAATATCACGTTTGAAACACAATTTTTCTAGCAAGTTTGCACAATTTTGCCTCTAGTTGAAGTTCAAATCCAGCTGCGCCACGCTTGCGTCAGGGCTAATTTCATTTGCGTCACACGAAAAAATTTGCGCCATGACGCAGCCCCTGACGCAAAAAAACCATGGTTACCCTGCGCAAGAATTCTAACAGTGCTGACTTGCGCGCATGGACATGGCACTCTATGCGCTCGGAGCTTGGATTTTATTGGATCGGATCTTCTGATCGGATTTTAGTGGATCGCTTCGCGCTACGCCGCTGAGGTCAAATGTTGCTGCGTACGGCAAGTGGGTTTCGAATTCTGGCCTATACATGTTTATCCAATATAGGCATTGCACATGTTTACCCAGGATTATGCTCAACATGTATAATTTGCTGCTCTTACAATGTGCACAATGTGCATGTGGCTTTGTGTTTGTTTAGATGATGACACTAATTATGTTGATGGTTCGCCGCATCCTTATGATACTGAGAAAAATAATCCTGGCTCACCTGAGCAGGAAACGGATGAGGAAGATCCAGACATTCTGGAGACGGGTCGATCTGCTGTAGAATTGCTAGCTCGAAATGAACAGAATGGTATGAGCAGTATATATGTATGTCGTAGCAAGATAGTAAAATTGGCAAGATAGTTATCTTGCTAAGAGTTTGGCAAGATAGTTATCTTGCTAAAGTTTTAGCAAGATAGTTATCTTGCCACGAAATTTAGCAAGATTCCTATCTTGCTAAACTTGTTGGTAAGATAGTAATCTTACTAGAATTTAGGAAGATAGCCATCTTACCACTTTCAATGTGAAAGGTGGTTTCAACTTGGAAACAAAGACAGTCATTAATTATCATGTTTTATGCAGTTCAATGAGTTGCATCCTCAAACTATTTTATCGACAAAACCTATCTCACAAAATTAGTTCAATATTCACCTACTTAATTTTCCAGTCTTTTTTCAAGAATTTCTGTCTTCTTTAGTCTCATTTTAATAGTCAGTAATTGTCATAACCATGACGTATATAATATTTGTTACTTAGTTACATACGTAATAATGCAATTTCTATGCATTTTCTACGACAAATATTATTTCAGCAACATTACCTGGCTTTTTCCTACAGGGGGGGGTGGGCCCCCCCCCAGAATTTCGTTCCCCCCCCAGACTTGGGTCGCCCCCCCAGAATCGCCGCCCCCCAGGATTCGGGCCTTCCCCCCCCAGAACTTTTAAGTGCCCGGAAAAATAGGGTTTTGAGGGTAAATTTTGAAAAATTTTTCCGGCTTCGCCGGATTTTTACTCATTTTTAAGCATTTTTAGCTATTTTAAGCTTAAATTTAAGTTAAAAATAGTTAATTTTTTAGCTCAGCAGCAAAAAATAGCTATTTTTAGGCATTTTTTGAAAAATTTTTCTTCCCCCCCCAGAAATCCGTGCCCCCCCCCAGTCCTGGGGGGGACCGCCCCCCAGACTTCCCCCCCCCCAGAAATTTTTGCCTAGGAAAAAGCCAGATTACAAAGCACAATGGCCAGTTTTAAATTCTTGTGAATGTCCCCCCTTGCGTTAAACTCAGGAACATGATATACTAATGACTTTCTTTGTTTTCAAATTGAAAACATATTTCATACTGAAACTGGTAAGATAACTATCTTGCTAAATTCTAGTAAGATTACTATCTCACCAACGATTTTTGCAAGATAGTAATCTTGCTAAATTTCGTGGCAAGATAACTATCTTGCTAAAATTTTAGCAAGATAACTATCTTGCCAAAGTCTTAGCAAGATTACTATCTTACCAATTTTACTATCTTGCTACCACATATACATGATACAACACTGTTAATTTCTTTCTCGAGGAAGAAATTTCACCTTAGAGGCCTAAAATTTAAGAGTGCTTTTCAGAAAATTGCGTCAAAACTGAATCGACGTAAGTATGCAAAACTGCGAAATTCTGCCGTTATTAATTATTGTGGTGTCGGGTGAATAATTTAAAGCAAAATATTCGGTACCTACTGCGTATACCTACGTAGTCCATGTGCGATACGTAATTTTATACTAATCTTTTGACATAATTCTATGATATTGTGTTTTTCCGTTCTGCTCGGAGATATGACAGAGTTTTCTCTGAGTGCACTTTGACATTTTCTTTTGGTAATTCATGACAGACTTTGTTTTCCGTTTGAATTCGTTTTCGTAAACACTATCGAGAATTATTTTGTTTGCTTATATTGACAGTATTTGTTGCATCGTTGCAACAGCTCCGGCATAACCCCCAAGCTGGTAGAGTTACATTCAGTTTTGTTTGATCATAATAATCAATCTGACACAAGTTTTGTAACTTAACATGTTATTCTACAGTGCTTTTTTCATTGTTTTAGAACCTAATGATGCCACATATCGGCGAAGAAGCTCAATGCGGATTCTGAAGAAACGCGTTAAACAGGAACCGGATTCTGTCGATAGCCGCAACCGCAAACAGGATTCGATTTCATCAGATGACGGCGACGACCCTTCAGATGAGTCTGATTCTGATGAATCAGACAGCAATCCTGATGACTTCGACGAAGACAGCGAAGATTGTACAGATGATCAGGACGATGATTGGCAACCGAAACGGGGACAGAAAACCCGGAAAACGCCTGTACAACGAAAGTTTACAAAGGTTCGTACCAAGTCGGCATTGAACACTGCGCAGACCAACAATACCTCGGATGGAGACACTCGAAATGGGAAAGCTTCGCGTACTGCCAGCAGGCCGATACCTCATGACTGTGACGTCTGTGGTCGCTCCTATTCTCGTCGAAGCGATTTGAATGAACACAAACGGATTGCTCATTCCAACGACCGCCCGTTCGAGTGTGCCCTCTGCGGTGCTTCCTTCGCCATCCAGCGTCAGTTTCGCCAGCACATGCTGACCCACGAGCGTGCTGCGGCGCGTCAACTCATGCAAACCCAGCCATCTGCTCCAATCCCTGAAAACCTGGTGCCCCCCGTTAAAAGACGTCGTAAACCTTTCAAATGCAACTATTGCGATGCCGTCTTTCCTCGCTCGGGTCTGCGGGATGATCACCAACGTAAGCACACTGGTGAACTGCCCTTCTCTTGCTCAGTGTGTGGTCGCGGGTGTCGCAGTAAGAGACTCCTGGAATCTCACATGCTCACTCATCAGACGGAAACACCCTTTCCCTGTACGATCTGCGGTAAAGGGTTCAGAACTCGAGGTCGGGTGCAGAAGCACATGCAGATACATTCTGGTGAGCGGCCCTACGCCTGTAAGTATTGCGAAAAGGCATTCAAGCAGATGTCTTCCCTGTACTCACATGTGGCACAGCATCATCCTGAGCAGCAGAGCCGTAGGAAGCATGAGTGCTCCGTTTGTGGCAAACAGTTTGCTCTGCCCTATCGTCTTCGTGCTCACGAGCTGACTCATAAGGAAGCAACTATTGCTTGCGATCAGTGTCCAAGAAAGCTGCGCTCAGAGGCTGCCCTGCGCTTTCATGTGAAACGAGCTCATGGTGAGTTGGCTGGAAACTACAAGTGCAGTATGTGTCAAAAGGAATTCCCCTCCTACAGGCTGTATCGTCTGCATCGCGCTGAGCACAGTCAGGAGGATGCGCAGAAACTGTGGAAGTGTGAACACTGTGATCAGGTTTTTATACAGGCCAGTACGCTGAAAATACATATGCGAGTGCATACTGGCGAAAAGCCGTATCAGTGTGACGTATGTCAGCGACGATTTGCTCGACTGGACTATCTGTCCGGTCATATGAGAAGTCATCGCGGGGAACGACCCTATCCCTGTCGCCATTGTGACAGCCGATTCACTCGCTCCGACAATCGAACCACCCATGAACGCCTGATGCACGGGGAGAACAGTGGTGGGAAGAAACGAAAGAGGAAGAGATCCCAGGAGAAACCGTCTGTGTCTTCTGCTCCAACAAAGTCGAGAAAGAGACAGGAATCGGATACTGAATCCACGTCAGAGTCCGAATCGGATGAAGAGGAAGAATATGTTTCTGATCCGGAGTCGGTACCGGATAAGCATTCTGAAAGTCGAAATGGCTGTACCTCAGAAGAGGAAGACTTTCTGTTGGGTCTAAACTATCAGTCAGATGGCAGCGGTAGTGAAGAGGAGGAGGAGGAGGAAGAAGAAGAAGAAGGAGAAGAAGAGAGTACTAGTGCGGACGAAACGACAGCTGATAATGGTGACGGGGGATCGCAGTCGGAACCTCCAACAGATCAGTTGTCAGTTCAAGACCTGCTCAGTCGACGAATTTCTCTTTACGATCTGCTTAGTGATGAGGATGATCTTCCGCTATCTCATCTGATTGCCGTTATGGAGGCCAATGAACGTGGCAGTCCTGTGGTTCAATGCTCAGCATCGGCTCCAAATCCCCACGAAGCTGATGCTGAATCCAACTCTCAGATGACTAGTTCTTCTGGTATGGCAGATTCTTTGCTGGACGAGCTGACACGCTGTAGTCCTGAACTAGTTAATCCGTCCATTGTCCCAGATTTGTTGCCTTCTACCAGTGCCAATCCTTTGCGGGTGCTGCAGCATGCTGACGTTGATGATGCTCTAATTCAACTAGGCAATGAGCCTGTTGAATTAAGAACTGGTGGGGATGGGATTTCACCTGCATGGAAGACGGCTCATATAGATAATCTGGAAATGTCCGATACTGACTCGGAAAATATATTTGATTAGTTTACAAATTACAAGACTATATCTATAAGAGCTAAGAGTGGGCGGACCAGTGTCACACTTTGAATCATTATATAGCTTTGTACAGAGATAATTTTAAAGGTTATATATACGGTACACAGCAGAATTGAGCGAAATATTACGTTTGGATTTGGATGTTTCAAGCAGGCACTTTCTAAACTAACTGAGTTGCTGTTTCCAAGCTTTAGCGGGTACGTAGATTGAGCCAGTGATCGAGAATCAACACTAAATTCTGTACTGTGTAGTTGTGGAGCGGGAGGGGGTGGAAGGGACAGTTGTTATATATTATGACTGCATGATTACGTCTGAAAGCTGTCACGCTTTTAAACCGCTTCCAATATTTGTTTATGTACACAAGCCATTGCTACGTTTGTGGTGTTTGTTACTATGCACTGTTTACAGTAGCTATTCTATCATATTGTATTTTCGGATCTCTTGAACTTTGAGGACAATGTGTCAACATGATTTACTTTAAACTTAGTTACCGACTGCTATGATAGATATTTTTTGTTGAATATTTATATCATTCGAAAGCTGTGAACGTGCTCTGCACAACGGTGTAAGTAATTTATGTGTCTTGCGGTTCCGATAAATTAAGTCAAAAATGATTGTAAAATTTGAGAATCTACAAATTTTCATCATCTTGTTAAAATTAACTTATTAGCAAAACACGATATGACCAAATGCCTTACATCGTCAAATAGAGCACGCTCAGAGCTGATGCGAATGATGTAAATATCAACTAATAAAATTTATCATAGCGATCAGGAATTAAGTTTAAAATGTTCCATGTCGACTCCTTATGGTCATAAAGTTCAAGAGATCCCTATTTTCTATACATATCACGAGTTATATACATTTTATGTGCAGGTTTTGGTGTGCTCATTATTGTAATCTATATAAATATTGGTTGGTAAATGTTCGTGTTCTTGTTATCAATTTCTATCCGCATTTTCATGTAATTGACAAGACTGTTTTCCATTGCGTGCCCTGAGAGGGACTGACGGCTTTGCAATAATTTAACTAAAGAATGAAAATGCCTGCGTAAAGTTTTAAAATAAAAACAAAACTTTGCAGTAATATATAAATAGTGATAAATAGCAATGCTTCGGTTTATGGCTTGCCCTTTTTTGATAATCTTTGATTTTTGTTTTAATCACTGTTTTGTAATCGTCGTTACCTACATTGTTATCACAGAATTCTTTTGTTATTTACGTAGTGGCTGTGTCAAATTTATGTACAAAGTGTTTCATGTCATGTCAAGAAGTGAATCAACATGTAATACCTACTGGGGGGGACTTCTTAACTTTTGAAGTATGTAGTCAGTTTTTAAAGTTGAAATTAAACATGTAGAGTTGTAGTAAGACAGCGTGGTGTTTATGTAAACTTTTGGTTTAATCAGAAGCAAGAGCAAGAAATTTGTGATATTTGAATGAAGATAGCGTTAAAAAGCCTGTTTTACTTAGACCTACTGTATAACTAAGCTAAAAAGTGTTCAAACAGTCAGTTTTAGTACTAAAATAGTCACGATTTTTAGATCAAAACATTCGGAAGTCGAAAACTTTGACAACTTTGACCACAATACCTTAAAAAATTTGTCATTTACTGGACATACCTTAAAAATTTTCTCGGCACCTTTCAGTGAGATCTGAGAAGGCCTAAAAAAGTTGGGTTGGTGCTTTCCAGTGTGGGAAGGACCCGAAAGTGATGTATTGCTTCTGCTTGCACCACCCACTCAACAAAATACAGGTGCTTGTGATTGTTTGTTGACTGATTAAAAATCGAATGTACAAATGTCTATGCTGTAAAAACAAATGCAAGCCTCGGTTCGCTGGAGCTGGCGTGACTACAAGGCCCTTCCAAGTTGAACGCAGGGAAGAAAAATTAATTCCGATTTCAAAACTCCGTCAAAAGTACAATCACATTCTTGGTCTGACGTGTTTCAAATTTTAGCATATGCTCGTATTATATAATATATATAATACATTATAATATAACACGGTTTAATTAATTCTGTATAGTCCATCTGGGGAAGGGACTGTCAGTCAACCGCTTGTGAACAAATTTGTGTATGTTTTTTACTGCAATTGCCCAGGGTATTCCTAGTGGTATACTCTTATTTTTATGCAGTCTTGGTTGTTTGTTACTATTTCTGTTAGATTCACTGCTATTGTTCCAAATCATAGTTACGTATGTACTTCCTCCACATATGCTCATGTTAAAAGAATAGAGATATATGGACGTACATATTAAAGCCGTATCTATTGTTTCGTATTTTCTACTTAAGTAAAATCGTCTCGGTTGTGAACTTTAGTTAAGGATAGGTTGTGCTCTGTCCTCGGTCTTAGTTTCAGCAGAACTTTATCGCAGTTATGGTTTTCGGTGCAGTCGTTTCCGTTTTAATTTCAGTGTCGTTGTGAAGTTCAGTTTCTAGTTCGTTTAAGATCGGGTTCGTGTCCTTTTGGGCTTCCTACAAGCGCAATTGTCGACATTCATTCAAATTTGCTACAATTACAGCTTTTCGCCTAGAAAATTTGAAAAGACTCGGCGTGAAAATATGAGCTTTGGAGAAATTAGATTTAATCCACTACGTATAACATGCACTACGGCCGTCGGCCACCCTACACAGACGAACTTATATAGGCATTCGAATCCTCTTACCAGGACTGGGGGGTGGGGGGCCCCCACTTTTCGGCTCGCCCTCCAGTTCAGAGCCCCCTCACTTTTCGGCAAGCCCCCACCCACTTTTTTGGGGGTTGCCCAAAAGTGAATAAAAATGAGGTTTTTGAGGTCAAGTTTTCTCAATTTTTGGCTAAGTTATGGACTTATAAGCTCATTTTAAGCTTAAAAACAGCGATTTTTTGCGTTTTTAGCTTAAAAATGCTAATTTTTCGCTAAAAATTTCGGTATGTTTTACATTTGGCTCGCCACCCCCCACTTTTCGGAAACCCACTTCCCCCTCCCTAAGGGGGGGGCGAGCCCCTCCCTCCCTAAGGGGGTGGGGCGAGCCCCCCCCCGCACTTTCAAAACCCTAAGAAAAATGCCAGAGAACCTACAACTTGCTGCGGAGAATATTCTTCGATTCCTTACGGTTTAAGATAGGGTTGTTAATTTACATGTAAAAAAGTAATTAATTTTTTACACCTGTTTTTTAACAGTGTAAAAAATGTGTAAAAATGTTTCGATGCAAATTCATTTCCTCTATACCACAGTAATGATTGACGCGTTAGTCAACTGTTAGAAAGGATGAGTTTAAGCATTTATTGCATGCCACAGCCACTAAAGCTATTATTTATTTTGGTAATTGATCAAGAATTTTGTTAATTGCTCGCAATCCTCCGGAAACTAATTCATGGTTTCTTTTTGCATTTATAAAGTGAATTACAGATTTAGCAAAAGGAAAGTATTGAAAGTGTCATTTATATTATTTGCATTAGTGAGATCAGAAAATCAAGAGCATTTTCAAATTATTTAATTTCACAATTTTCAAAAATTTCTATTTCAAGTTTCAAAGATTTCAAATAACGAGAATGTTCGGTTTAAAAAGTCCGTCAGAGTATTATCTGGTGTGAATTAGTTTCGTTAGTTGAAAGATTCAGGAATTATTTTGGCTGTGAAATTTTTGATTCTGAAATATTGTTCCATTATGGCTTAGAATTATATAATTGGGCATTTCGTTAAATTTTATAGACCGATATGTCCACTTAATGAACCCATCTTGCAGGATTTCTAATGAAAGGAAACAATCCTCTGAGCAGGTTATCTGGCACGAGATTCAGTTGCAGCTGAGTTACAGTCGGCAACTTATTAATCGAAAATGAATTCCCAAAAATCCTCTCCTCAACAGGGCCCAATCACGATCACCGTCTTTAGTTTTAATGTGATTTTTTACTTGTTGAAATAAAATACTTTTAATGTAATTTTCACGTATTGAAACAAAACCTGTGTGCAATGTATACTGTACGTGAAAATATTTTTCACAATCGGCGATATATGTAGATGTAAAAAGTGTAAAAATTTGTAAAAAAGTGTAAAAAATTCCGAAAAGTAGTGTTAAAAATGTTAAAAATGTGTAAAATATCTAGTGTTAAAAAGTGTAAAAAGTGGTGTTAAAAAGTTTAAAAAATCTGTTAAAAAGTCCGAAATTTTGCTACTGTTAGTTAATAACTGTAAAAATGTTTTTTAACATTTTTACTTCTTTACAATTTACAACCCTAGTTTAAGAGATACCAGCGAAAATTGATTTTCGAGGTCCAAACTGACCATTTTTGGAATAATCGAATATTGCAAGATTTGGCAGGTTCAACAGCACTGGTCCGATCGTTAAGTATTGCCCGTATGGAGGTTATGTTATGCCTAACGGACAGCTCTCCGCGGTTCTTCTTACGCACAGCAAAGAAAATGTGAATTTTTGAAAAGCACAACTAGATGCCTTTGAATACGGATTTCTCTCAACTCATGCAACCTATTTATAGATAACGGTTTTAGATCGTATTTTTGGGACAACTGCCGAGGACTATTTTTCATGGTTTCTCGTTTTGTCTTTCTGTTCGAGAGAAATAAACGTCCAAACTTGAAAATTATGAAGAAAGTCTGACAAAATTTACATTTTTCTCAAAATCTTCAGCTTACTTGATCGTAAAACGATTTTAGTCAAAATAGCCTAGACTAGTGTTTGAGGCCGGCCGGCGGCCGGCCTCCGTCGACGATTTTTGCTTGCCGGCCGGCCGCGGCCTGCGCCGATCGACCGGCCGGCCGGCCGCCGGCTGGGATACAAGTCACCAATCAGAAATTTACAAAATAGAGCAACTACGCTTAAGATGGACTCCAAATCTCGTTTTGCTAATTTTTTATGCTATGCTGTGCTATTTTTCTAAGATAACATCCGAAAATAAATATCTTAGTAGTTATAATAACTGCACTGCAAATTGCTCTAGGCCGGTAGCCGGCCAGCCTGGCGGCCACCGGCCGGCCTACGGGCTCACCGGCCGCCGACAGCCGGCCGGTGAAACCCCGGCCGGCCTCAAACACTAGCCTGGACTTGTCGCTTTTCTTTAGCTTTCCTACACTTGGAGAAATCCATGTTCAAAAATTGTTTTCTTGTTATCGCATGTCAAAGTCGAAAAGTTGAAATGAGACAGCTGTACATTTGCAGCTGTAAAACAAGCACATTCTAAAAGCTTTAAGATGATATAAAAATTATTGTTTAACTCGGCTAATTGAGCTAATTACAGTCTTTCAAAATTAGCTGCAAATTCCAGAACCAGCACCTTAAACAAGTATTTTCTAGCCTCTAGCGTAGCCTTCAGAACGATATAAAACGATTTGATGTGTGTACATATATTCAGCCTCTCCTTGCAGAATTCACAATATGAACAACCATCCTATTACTTTTAGTTACCTACTGGTGTACAAATTAGAGGCCTGCACGGGCCGAATTTTTGCGGCCCGGCCCGGCCCGGCCCGTGAAAAATCTTTCTCGGCCCGTCCGGCCCGGCCCGTCAACTGCTTCGGCCCGGCCCGGCCCGGCCCGTCAAAATTTTCGGCCCGCCCTGGCCGCGAAATTTTTTCATTTTTCCCATAATGCAAAAATACTTAAATAATATTCTAAGCTTGGTTATTAAAACCAGAATCTCTGGTTTTCAGTGCTTTTTCTAGGAAAAGTATGCTTTTTCTAAAGACTGATTTTTCAAGTCTTCATGGTTTTTAAACGCAGTATTAAGGGCAAAATAATTTTTGTCGTTCTACAAATGAAAGCAAATAGATACTGCCTCGTATTGACACTTTGTATATAAGACTGGAAGGCTAGCAAAACAAAAAACTGAAAATTCAATAAAAGGTTACAGTGGCAACATTTAAATATTGTACTTTTATTAAACCAGATGAAATTTTGCAAAGTGCACATTATTCTGAGATTTAGTCGGTTGAGAATTAAACTAATTAGAAGTAGAGGACTTTAGAAAGATGCAATTGCGCAGGAGCAAATTTTCATTTTTAAAGAAGTAGTAAATCTTTGCTTCACAAACTCAAAACTTTGATTTTTTTAAAACTGCGTTTTTCTAAGTAAATGTATGGTTTTCTTAAAAAAGAATACAATACAAGCGAATACATCAAAAGCAAAATAAAAATACTTATATACACTGTTTAATACCTTACATATTGCCCTATTACAAAGTTATGTTATATGTTATAATGCTATTGTTCTAATGTTATAAACGCTAAAATTACTTAGGCGAATTGAGGATTTTACATTAATGATATGACGATAAATACTTGTATTATTCATGAAATTAAAATGCTAAAGTTAACTAAAGGAAAACCAGTGTTAGTGTGAACGAAACATAACGGAAACGCAAAACATTTTAAGCTAAAATATGAGTAACTATTTTATAGTTAAATGTTTCAAAAACTGATGGCGGGCCGGACTGTCGGCCCGCGGCCCGGCCCGGCCCGTGAACTTTGGTCGTCGGCCCGCCCGGCCCGGCCCGCGGGCCGGGCCGGGCCGCGGGCCGTAATGCAGGCCTCTAGTACAAATCTAAAATAGACAATCCAGCAGCACAAAACTAAGATTAGCAGAAGAGTGGCTAACTATTTCCGGTTGTGGAAATTCATCTGGGTCATGCCATCCCCATCGTTCATTCATTCACCTTTCACTGGAATTCTTTTCGAAGACGACTTCTTTGGAAATCATTGTAATCACCCTCCAGTTCTGACACCAAAATGCGATATGTCGTGCCACCGATCGTGTCAAGGCAACCAAAGCAATGCCAACTGTCACTGGTCAGTGTTGACAACTGTGCGTCGAAGACAACCAAAGCTGTGCCAATTGGATTGAGATTGTCACCATGGTTTAATATTTCAGCTTAAGTTGTACAATACAATATTTCATTTCATGGCAGTGGCACGTCACTAGATTTAATTTGAAAAGACATTTTTCCGAAAGGACAGGTCTGGTCGGCCGTCCTCAAATACTACAAACTGCTGGCTTGGTGAGTTTGCAGCAAATGCTAATGACGCACATTCTTGTAGAGAGAACCACCAACAAGTTACCAGATCTCTTGTGACTTTGCAATTTACATTAATTTCCCAATTTAATGCTTTGATTTAACTCTACTACTGTGGACAGGACGATGTTATCGTTCTTCTGTCAAGGAAAAAACATGAAGTGGGATTGTTGTTCTTTCGCCCTTGTTTTTCAATTCCGTCACTCAGTACCTCAAACACAGAATTACGTTAGCTGATTGACACCTGTGCATTTATTGCTGCTTAAGACATTTTCTGCTTACCACTTTTCTGCTATGCACAAATCGTTTACATATTATGTTTGTAATTGGTTGAAATTGAACTGTTGGTAATTTACTTTCAAACCTTTCTTCCTAAGCTACGCCTTCGGGCACAATGTTGTTTGTGTGCTAAATATTTAAATTAACACGGTATTTAACTTGAGATATAATTCCTACGTGGGAAACTTACGATTGTTCTCTTCTAAGAGTGAAAAACTAAACTAGACTACGTAAATTCCACAGACAAAATAACAAATGAGGCTTTAAAATTTTAGCCATTAGTGCCTTTTCTAGTAGGATGACTTTAGGACGGCTGGTTAGTCACTAATAAAGGAGTATTAACCGGCTAATAAAAGTTTGTTACTGTTAAGGATGGGACTTTTGCCATCCAATAACCTGATTTACTTCATTGTAAGCCCGTTTGTTGGAATGAATTGTTTGAATTTTTCTGTGACTCAGAATTTAAAAAATTGTTTGCTGATTCAGTCACGGAAATGAGACGGAATGCTCTTTCAGTTACGTCAATCGACATGATTCCTCGAAGATAAAATGTTGGCAAAGCTTATAAGTTTCTGCCGATTACTAAAGGTTCGATGTTTTCTTCCACATTATTGAGTATCCTTATCTTTATTGCTGGGCCATGTAACAGAAATTGGGCTATGTATTTAGCGTGTGCGTTAAATTAATTTCAAAGAATGATCAATGTTGCGGTCGCACATTCAAAGATCGAATTCTGGGCGATACCAGGATAGTTTAGATTTAGATATATATATATCTGTGAGAAACTTTTCCAAAACTCAACTGATTTAATCCAATTTGTTATGAATGCATGAATTATTATAAGTTTAGAATTTTAAAAATCGTGAACTGTGTAGAATTTAGCTGATAAGTTACGCTCACATCTTCAGCTTGTACTGAACTAAGAAAAAGCTGGATCAGAACAGTTTTCGTGTTCGGCGACCCAAACAACCTTTACGCAAGTTATTAGCAGAATTAAAGACAAGCTTTTCAGTCCCGTTGGAAAAGCTATAATTAAAAAATTTTTGAAATTTAAAATTTTGCCACGGATCGATCAGAAATGCATAAATTAATTTTGTTCATACCAAATTTGAACTAAATCGGTTATAAGTTTTTGGAAAATTATACACATTGTGCCTAAATCTAAATTGTTATTTACATAGGTAGTACTCCCCCCGGCTGTGTATTACTTTCTTCTTTTTAAATACCTTCGGCTTTTCGATGAGAGATAGGTAGAGTTGTGCCGTTAAGAAATTCTCAGGGCCGGGACCGGACCCGGGCCTACTAACATCACCGGGCCGGACCCGGCCCGGGCCCGAAGGCACGATTCAAGGCCCGGCCCGGAGGCCCGATTCAAGTCCCGATAGGCCCGGTGGCCCGATTCAAGGCCCGGCAGGCCTGGTAGGCCCGGAGGCCCGATATAAGGCCCAGTAGATCCGGAGGCCCGAATCAAGGCCTGGTTGGCCCGGAGGCCCGGTGTCAGGCCCGGGTCCGGAGGCCCGATGGAAGACCCGGTAGGCCCGGAGGCCCGGTGTCAGGCCCGGGCCCGGAGGCCCGGCTCGGGCCGGGCCTAGACGACAAGCCGGGCGGGGCCTGCTCTTCCAAAATCCGGAGGCCCGATTCAAGGCCCGGTACAGTCCTGGTCAGAAATAACTTTCTTCGCGAAGGCGAATGCGAAGGGCCTTCGCGAATTTGCGAATGTAGTTTTGCATAACTTTCGCGAAGGTCGGCTTGAATTTTCCTCGCAACACAGCAGGACGTGATTGATTACTTGTCAAAAGCTTAAGCTTAAACTTGCTTTTATTGCACAGCTGTCTGTCCAAAGCTCTACACTACACAGAGGTAAAACTGACCAGTTGGACGGTGGCTACTAGCAGTTAAGTTAAAGCAGCAGGCACCCTGCTGTTTGTTTTGACATCTTTCAGAAATACTGCGAATGCACAAAGGACTGCATTCGCCCCTTCGCGAACATTCATCAAACTTTTTGGTGTCGAATGTCTTCGCGAAAGTGCGAATATTCGCGAAAATAAGAAAGTTATTTTTGACCAGGACTGTAGGCCCGGAGGCCCGGTGTCAGGCCCGGGCCCGGATGCCCTACTCAAGGCCCGGAGGCCGGCTCGGGCCGGGCCTAGACGACAAGCCGGGCCGGGCCTGCTGTTCCAAAACCCGGGCCCGGGTCCGAAGGCCCGATTCAAGGCCCGGGCACAACTCTAGAGATAGGCAATAAAAAAAGCAGATCAAAACTATTTTTCAGGTTTCCTGCTAATTTTCCTAAGTTCTTTTGCTAAATTGGTGCTACCTTGGTGTAAATTCTCCTGTTCTTGTTGTTCTCGCTCTGACTTTCGACCTTCATTTTTACTTACTATATATATAATTTCTAGCAGATTGCTGTCTTTAAAACAAATTGTCTTACTGATATAAGCAACACTTTTTAGTTTTTAGAACACTTTCGTTTGTTAAACCCCTATATCATAACAGTGCTATCCTGTCCTTTTAACCGGCAGATTTACTGAAAGCAAATGCGCGACAAAGCAAAAGTTGTTTCTGACAGTTTAACCTCAACTGACACGAAATTCCCTCACGCTCTGTTGTCACTTGAGCATAAGTGAGTTATCAAAGGATTCAGTCTTCCGTGTCACTTTTGTGACAGAAAAGTATCCCAAGGATTTACTTTGTCAGTTTTCTTTGCCTGCAACAAGAGTTTGCTTCACAAAATACTAAATTATTTAAACAGCAAATGCTTTACTTAATAAATTTGCTCCAAGATTTCAGTTGTTCCTGTCCTGTCGGGAATGGTAATTTTTAGCCTTGCCGAACTTGTCAATGTTTTTCACCGACACGTACTACACGTATTGCAATCTATGTTGGCTATTGTAGGTTACCCTAAGGTTACAACAAGCTTTTAAAATATCTAGTAGTGAAGTGAGTGTAAATACATGTCTCTTCATTACATAAGTGTTGTTTAAAAATTATGTCTTCATAAAGTTAATGTTCCTTCTTTACGATGAGTGTAGATATTTCGAAGTGCAAAATGAATGGAGCCAGAACTCAAAATGACCGGAATACTGCAAGGTTTGCGAAGTACGAAACAAAGTAATGAAGTAACAGTAACGTACTACCTGACAGTTTTGTCACCGAGCGGAGCTGGAAAAACTGGGATTTAGTTTGATTTCTTAAAACGTTCATTTCTGCAGAACTCGACAGTTCCATAGCATGATACCGATGGCGCAAATCACAAGCCCGCAACTATCAGTATCCCAGTATGCTTGCTATGGAGGATATGAGTGACTGATTAACGTGCACTTGCGGACACTGTTGAAGAGTCAGGAGAGTACGAACCGGAAAATGTTTTTCAGTAACTTGACTGCGACATGCAACGGTTGACTGGCTATGGTTGGTCGTGGCAGCTTTTTATCACTTAATTATAAGTGACGAGAAACAGAGCCGAAACCATTATTTGATTAAAACGGCATCCTTAAATCTGAAAAAGATTAGTGCGATTGCCGTCACAGATTCGTGATACCTCTAATTCTAGCATCTGTCAGAAAGATATAAGTAGATTATACATCAGAAAGCTCCTGATTTGCCATGTTTATCAATAGAAAATCTGGTTGTGTGCGTGATTGAATGAGATTATCCGCCATAATAGGATCTGTAAATATCTAAAACCAGTTCTCCTAAAATCGAATCCTGCTTGCGTCAGTGCTCGAAGGATTATGTAAAGGAACTTTCAGGATTATGCAGAGTCGACATTCACTGTTCCAGCTAAACCAGCATAAATTTCAGTGAAAAGAAACATTTTAAACTTTTTAGCCATTTTTAGGAAAACGTGTCTTGAGCTTCGTCATCGTCACTAATTTTGAATCCAGTTTTTCTCTAGCTATAGGTATGTATGTTGACGTTGAGAATGAAAGGTTTTAGTGCAAAACATTTCAGACTAATGTAGCAATGTTGTTCGGTGGAATATATAACTTCAAATCGTCGAATAAAAAATTACATATCCTGAACAAGCTCGAAGTTTAGTTGAACCCTATCTTTTCAGTTAGGTTATTTACTTCGTTCTTATTTGTATTTTTATTTATTTATTTATTTAAAAAAGTTGAGTTAATTGCAGTCTGATTGGTTGAAGCATTGAAAACTATCAGACATGTTATATTTTTACTTGTATTTTGGATAGCCGGCGAAAGGGGCACCCGGCGTCGCGAGATGGGCCGGCCGACGCCGGCTGGTCCACGAAAAATTGGGCCGGTAAACAACACTAACCTTAACCGTATACCAGGACACAGTAAAAAGCTAAACTCCTAATTAGGAAATGTTTCAGCAAGACCCGGTTATCCCAGATATTTCTGAATATGCTGATGTTACATTATTTGTATTTTTCTTGACTTATAGGAAGTCTAGTAACCGTCGCCATTCACTAATTAGCATGAACTTATCATTGGGGGTAAAAGGATCCTCACATTTCATGAAAGTGAGAGAAGAAAACATCTCAATTAAACCCTGATTCAAAAAAATTTGAGACGACCTAATTGCTCTGACATCAGAATTTAATGTCATACAGTGGTAACTTTAAACCTGTTAGAGTTGCAAACAGCTATTATGATTTCAAAATTTTACCGGATATCGCTAATAGGAAGACTTCCGCTCATGTCTGAGATGCTGCTAATAAAGAATTGGTCTGAAAGGTCCCGATACAAAGATGCAAAGGTCCCGAGATGTTATATATTTTAGGGACATACAAACTGCTTCATGCACCGATATAATTTGGTAACGGTCACCTGAATCGATAGAGAAATGAACAACGTTTCCTCCTATTCCTATCAATGAAATAGATATTCTTAATTTAATTTAATTTAATTTAATTTAATTTAATTTACTGCTCATTTGCAACATAATCTGCGTGTGCTCATTCATCTGTTTCTCTGGCGTTTGTTAGAGCAGAGTGGTGGAAAACTTCCTGGTGACAATGTTTTCTGTTATTCTATTACATTACTAACATTAATTAAGGAAATTCAATCGGGATGTTTGCAAATCTGACGCTTATCAAACAGAAACCCGCGGTTAAAAAGTAGGATTACTTTGACGTACTCTTGCTCTGACTGGCTTTTTCATGACTCGATTACTGCATCTTTTTAGATATAGGTCCGTTCCGTGCTATGATGATAGCATTTCAACAGACACCATTATTATTAATCACATGCTCGCCTACAACGGAGGGTACCAAATTTCACCTGCTGAACTCACGTCAATCTTACACCATATAAAATGTTGTACTTATAGGAGTAGCGTTGAATGAAGGCATATTCTGTCATCAATCTAAGCTGTTCCCCGTTCAAAATTGTTGCTTTCTGTTTAACTGATGATCTGTCAATACAACACCTCTTTCACGTCTTCATGACTAGCTTGCCACACTAATACATATACGAGTTCGACCTAGCCGGTGTCTTCCTATGTCCCAAGAGTTCCATACAAACTTCAACAATTAACGACGGGAGCTTTTAGGACGCTCAGTTCTGTTCATTCAGTGTTGCCGATTGTCAAGTGCAGTTAGATTATAGTCTGTCTTTCATCTGGAAATAGGCTAACAATTGAATATTATTTTCGCCATTAAAGTTTAATTTCTGACCTTAATTACTCCTTCGATAAAAGCCATTTTGAGTTATCGTTCCAATTTTATGCCTATTTCAAGTTTATAATTATTTCGTCTATTTTCTATTTCTACTGGTTTTTTAACCGCTTTTGGGCAGCAGGTCTTTTATCGCTGTTTATAAAATAAATTGTGCACATAGTATTACTGCTGCAACATGACTTTTGTTTAAATCTGCGACTTTCGAAAAACTTCATGTAAATTGGCCGGTTTTTGAAACCAAGTAATGTATAAAATATGTCAAATAAAAATAAAGTACACAAAGGACAGGCTAGACAGCACAGGTCAGACAGCACAGCGACCATGCAGAGACGGACGCGGGATGAGGAAGCATGCGGCTAGAGTTGGGACCGGTTCCAATTTTCAAAACCGGTTCCGGTTCCGGTTCTAGAGTACCGGTTCCGGTTCCGGTTCTAGCTTCCGGTTCCCGGTTCCAAGTACAAAATTCGTAGTTACATTTTAACATTATTTAATATTATAATTATTATAATAATTAATTATTATAATTATTATAATTTTAAAGTTTTTGCCTTACCTTGAATTTGCTCCATTACAAATGCTGTTACTATATGCACAACATACACTAAAACTTGTAAAAAAATTAAAACTTTAGTATGGTCTAGCAAATTGTTTCAATAATTCACGGTGAGATTTTACTGTGCATCTAAATGCAGACAGCGCCTTCTGAACAGAATCTTGTAAACTGCACAACGTTTCAGTAAAACATGCTGAGAATTGAGATATACTGGAGCTTAAATTTTTATTTCTTTAAAAAGAGTACAGACTCAGAAGCAAATACTTTCTAAAACATTTAAATGCATTTAAAATATTTAAAAGTTGAAAGCCAAATTGGAAAGAACATATATATTAAAGTTATATTTAACGAGGAAATGTACAGTCGCTTGATTACACAAAATAGCTAACAGATACTTCTACATGCTGTTCCATTATTTGAACTTTGATTGACTTTCGTCTCCGTTGCCGATAGCTTAAAAATAAGAAAATAAGTACTCAACTTTCGAAGTTTTCTACTCCTCTAAAATTTACTATTTCTTAAAAAATGTTGCTTAAATCTTGCGTGCTGACAACACCACCTTTCATTTACCAATTTTTTGAGAAGACATACTCAAATTCCGACTATATTCCATCGAGCTCTCATCTTTTCTATGAGGTTAATATTCAAATATGTAAGCTAGTTAAAGTTTTCATTCGGCGATGTATCGTTCACGTCTGAACGAAAGTGCCCGTCTTTCATCAATTACAATTGGAATTTGAGAACAGAAAATTTCAAAAATTCGTTAAAATTAATTTAGAGACATTTTCACAACTGCATTTTGTAATACACACAAAATTACTTAACAAAATTTGAAAAATCAGAAGCATGAAAACAAAAAATTACGAAATTCCTTCCGGAATAAAGGAAGTAGAAATTTTTCCTTACAATACATGTTCCTAATTTTTCAAGAATGTTCATTTAATTTTTGTCTTAACACACGGGATAGTGTTGATTCAAAGAAACATTTGAAATTTCTCTTAATTCTATGCCTCGGCTTCAGTGAAACCTGAAACGTGCCTCGATCGCCTGAAAAGGGGGAGCGCTGAGTTTGTGTCACCTTCAGTGGAAGCTGAAGCTGTCGTTTTTAGTTTAGGGTCTAAATTTATTCTATGGAGTGTCAGCTTCAGCTTCAGTTCCAATAATTGTACCTTCATTTCACGTTTAGTTTGAAACTCTTAATCAGTCTTTAATACTTTAATACTTAAATACTTTAATCAGTCTCATCCTACATATTTCGCCTTCAGGTCTAAATTTGTTTAGTTTCAGTTCAAACTAGATTTTTAGTTTCAATTTCAGTCACTAGCTTGAAAAAGACAATATGAGTGGCAACAGTGAATGGCAACCACAAAAATAAAATCCAGCTTTTGCAAAATTTAAACTCCTGCAAAAAATTAGTTCAAGTCCATTTTTAAGAGTGGAACCGGCCGGTTCCAAATCCTACCGGTTCCGGTTCCGGTTCCGGTTCCGGTTCTAAAATTCCTTCCGGTTAGGTTCCGGTTCGGTTCCGGTTCCGGTTCCAACCGGTTCTAGTGGAACCGGTCCCAACTCTACCTGCGGCATGAAAAAACATTATTTTCTTGAAAATTGGGGAATTTACTAGAAAATTGAAAGCCATTTTTCAAAACTTTACCGTCACAGCACAAATTATTGGGGTGGGGCCGAGAGTGACCTAGTCCTGAATCAGCTCGCAGCGGCAGGGTTTGCACTGTACAGTTTTTAATTTGACTTGACATGAAATGTACTTCACTACTATCTGTGAACTTTCTACTGAAACAGAAGGTACATATGCAGAGCTTATCAGTAAAAAAAATTGGTTCTGGTGACGGGCGATCACTACAATTTATATATTAAAATTATACATTCATCGTAACTAACAGAAAGTGGGTATAAGGTAATGTATATATATATATATGTATATATATATATATATATTATATATCTATATATATATATATATATATATATGTGCAGCAGAAAGCTTATTCTTGTATTTTCACAGTTTAAATGAGTTACTGGTTCTATAATTATTTCAAATAATAACAACAATAACAACAAATTAATAAACAATAATAACAAACAAAAATTGAAATTTTCGTTGCTTCCCTGAAATCCTCACATTTAAATCTAAACTTAAATTAGAATGCATTTTAATTTGGTGAAAATTCACTATTACAGACTAATGTTTAGAATTGAATGTGAAATTTGAGAATAAATAAAAAAGTCAAAAGTCGAAGCTGACCAAGTAACATTAAAATATTAACAGTGGACAAGTTCATGAAAACTATTGAAAGCTTTCGCTATGACCACTATTTTTTGTGCAATAAGGAAGGTTTCTTCAGTCAGAGATCTTTTAGACGTTCCTGAGTTTTTCCAACGTTAAGGGGGGGCTACTAAAAAAGGTATGCCCCGACTTTGTCCGATTGGCCTACTTTTTGGCGAAGATATAGAGCATGGGTGTGGTCAAAAAATATCGGGTACCGAGATCTTAGCTGCCTTCCAGCCATGTGCAGTCGTCGGGTTTATGTGCCCGACCCCCCGTTTTTCACAACTACCAACATAATTAATTAAAAATCTCTGCTGGATGCAAGACCCTAGCTTCAAAGTTCCCATTTGCAAATATGATTTGGAACATGTGCCCCTATGTGCCGAAAAATACTAGACGTCTGTATCTTATCTGCATCTCTGGGAATTACTCTTCAAAGTTGAAGTTTCGGCCAAAATTTAAAAATTTTTGGCTAACGAAAGGAAAATTTTATTACTGGTGCGAGCTAAAGGCTGTAATTTGGCACAAAAGGAGGCCCTATAGGAGTACTCATTTGTGCCAAATGGCAAGAAATTCTGTCGCGTGAAAAAATTTTTGTCAACTTTAATCTTCAAAAATTGCCAAAATCGCCTTTTTAAGACAATGGTACCCCAGAAATCGAAAAAATCAAATTTTTTGAAATTAAAATTTTTTGAGATATTTGAACTCAGCATGGTCGAAAACACGCCCACAAACGATTTCAGCTCGATTAGTGAAGGTTTGCGGCTTCCATGGCTGCAGAAACCCTCTACACAGGGTTCGACAGACTGAAAATGGCGATTTTGGCAATTTTTGAAGATTAAAGTTGACATAAAAAGTTTTCACGCGGCAGAATTTCTTGCCATTTGGCACAAATGAGTACTCCTATAGGGCCTCCTTTTGTGCCAAATTACAGCCTTATAGCTCGCACCAGTAATAAAATTTTCCTTTCGTTAGCCAAAAATTTTCAAATTTTGGCCGAAACTTCAACTTTAAAGAGTACATAATTCCCAGAGATGCAGATAAGATACAGACGTCTAGTATTTTTCGACACATAGGGGCACATGCGCCAAATTGTAGCGGGGCTAGTAGTTTAGCCTACGTACTAACACCGTTACCACGCCCTGACGTAGCGGACGCGGAGACCGTGGCACAGATGGATAACAGACCGACTACAGGAGACGGTCGGGACAGCCTCGCCAGACAATATAAGCAGTAGATAATCCGATCCTAAGGGCGAGATGACTCGCACTCTCACTCACTCAGAATGTAACTACCTACCTAGCAGGAGCTCAGTAAGACTCAAACCAACTAAATACACTTTAATAAAGAACAGAACAACAAGTTATAGTAGTTATAACAATACAAAATAACACTGGGATGAACCCTCAGTCACATAAACAAACACACAATAAACAAAGACTTACAGTTACAGCGGGCTGACGGGGGTCAGCCAACGTACCAACTGCTCTGGGGAGAGCTGAGGGAGAGACAAATATATACAGGGCGTAATATACAGCAATAAAAGGGGAGAATAGCGTTATAAGAGCAAGCGCTCACAATGACAGAATAATACAAGAATGAATAGGGGAGCGAGTGTTGGGTTGGACCCTCCCACGAGCGCCCCCTAGTGAGAATTTGCCCCCAATCACGTAGCTCCCAAAGTCACGAGGGGGGGACCCACCCAATCCCACGCATACACGTTGGGGGAGCTACGTGACTTGCAAACGTGTCCCAGCCCACATTGATGTTGATATAGGAAGCCAAGCGGGTAGCTAGCCTAGCTACAACCGCCAGCAACGGAAAGGTTGACCATTCCAACCTTGATCCGTTACATCTCCCCAGGGCTCGCCATCCGAACTCCCGAGAGGATCACTGTACAAATGGCGAACTGGTACGTGAGCTGAACTCTCAACAAGTACAAACAGTACAGAGCAATGATGCTACTAGTACAAAACAGCAGACAACTGCAAGTCATAAGCCCTAAACTAAATTATTCAAACTAACAAGTGTAGAAAAAACACAAAAATAAGAGATTAAATACTACATAGTACAGGTGAGTAAGCATATACTAGGCACCATGAGATGCTAGCAACAATCAAAAATTAAAGCACAAAATGACAAAGTCATACGTACATATTTGGCCATGAAAAATACACGTAATAAAGTAGAACCGTATTAATTAAACTGGGATTGTAAGTAGCTTAATATGAAAATACAAATGACTTTCCAAAAGTAACTCATGGGAAAGAGGAGTTACCCTCCTTTGGAATGTATAGTCAAACGAGTGTGTTAATATATGTTGACAAAGAAATAAAAGTTGAACTTTCAGATAAAATATTAATTAAATTTAAGTTAAACCAAGCTGAGCTAGGGTTTATCAGGCCGTCGCTCAACAAGGCAAACTGCCTATGATAATAATAATCATAATAATATAATAACCATAGAAAATACACACCGTTAGGTGGAGGTCCTATGGGAAGAAAAACCCACCCTCCCAAGGTAAATATTGTATTTTCATATGACGAGAATCGTCACTGGGTTTTTCGACAATATAAGGCAGATATATATGGCTGTATGGAATGATTCCTCAAAAATAAAGCACTATACATATTATGAGCAAATGTCATTGGCATATAAAACTAGTAGAAAAATACACAAAAAAATTATGGTTAATATACGACATAGTTATAACAGAGATACAGGTTCAAAAACTAAGAAAGTTCTAGGTTCGTATTAACAAAACAAAATAACACCAGTTCGTATAAACTAAGCACATAGAATACAGATTCGAAAACTACTAAACATGGAGATTATAGGTTCGTAGAAAAATTTTAGACAAAGAAGTTAAATAGGAATTCAAAGAAAATTAAAGGCCATTGCAGGCTTATCAATCTTTCCTATGCCTGCTTCCCTTACAAAATCATATTTGCAAATGGGAACTTTGAAGCTACGGTCTTGCAACCAGCAGAAATTTTTAATTAATTATGTTGGTAGTTGTGAAAAACGCACATAAACCCGACGGCTGCACATGACTGGAAGGCAGCTAAAGATCTCAGTACCCGATTATTTTTTTGACCACACCGATGCTCTACATCTTCGCCAAAAAGTAGGCCAATTGGACAAAGTCGGGGCAAGTCGATTTAGTAGCCCCCCCTTAGTTGGCAAAACTGACTGACACTGACAGGAAGTGCAGTTTCGCCAGTGAAAATTGTAAAAAACAATTTGTCCGTCCAGCCTTCAGCTGGGAAAAGTGCAGTTCGTCCAAAATGACTGGCAAATTGCACATTTGCAAACATGTGCAGTTTTACTACGATATATATTATATGTAATGTAGGTATCTTCTGAGAAAAATTCAAAATGTTCGCCGTTTTTTTGCCACCTCATTTTCGCATTGCTTCCATACCGATTAGTACAATTTCGTTTTCAGAAAACGGTTATTTTCAACGAGTGCAGTGCCGGTAATTTTTGTAATTTTGAAGTCTGACAAAAAGCCAACATCAACATCATCCTTAAGAATTTAACAATAAGAGGATTAAATTCAAGTTTGAGATATTCTCCCGAGAGCCTTTGCAAGTCGCATGACTTCGAATTAAGTCCGACAAAAGCAGCTATTAATATAATTAGTTGTACAAGAAATTCAGCCACTCCTCTAATCATGCTTACTACTAAGTTGAACATTAGTGCAAAAGTTTATCAATCTAATCAGTTTACTCTCCGCACTCGCAGTTGCATGACTTTGTATCTAAATACAGACTTATGTGTTCAGATCCGATTAAGCCATATGATAATTCAGGCAGTACCAAAATTCTTATTTGTGGCCTTTAGTAGGTAGTGGATTTGTAGATTCTTCTCAAACAAACATCACACAAGCTAAATTGGCATGAATGGTTTGCCGCCGCTTCTTTCTTTATATAGCTAACTTTGTAGCGTCGATTTTCGGGAAATGGTTGCCTCTGAAAGGGTAGTTGGGATAAGGAACTTTTCTAGAAATGTTGCCCTTGAAAGGGCAGTTGGGATAACTAATTTTTCACTGAATATCACTAAAAGTTACTTGATACACCCTCTTAAAGGGAGTCATAGCAAATCCACCAGCTCAACTTCACTACCGGCTTCGAAAAAAGTACTGATATTAGGCTTTTCTAAACAATTTGCTCACTTTTGCGGACTCCAACAGCGTAGCATTTGGCCATATCTCGAGATCCACGGGAACTAGAAACATTTCGATTGCAGATTTGGAATCTGCGTCCCCGAATTACCCTATGACCGACTTTTCAACCAAATCGGACATTAAACGTTTTTATCCATTTTTGACACCTTCACCTGAAAATGGTTGCCCATAAAAGGGCAGTTGGGATAAGAAATTTTCTACTAAATATAGCTGAAAGTTACTTGACACTTCTTTTTAAAGGATATCTTAGCAAATCCACTGGCTAATGACTAACGAGTTCAAAAAACACAGATATTAGGCGTTTCTGGGCAGTTTGCTCAGCTGTGTGGTCTCTAACAGTGTAACTTTTGGCCATATCTCGAGATTCACAAAAGCTAGAAAAACTTCGATTGCAGATCTGGAATCTACGTCCCCGAATTACCCTAGGACTGACTTTTCAACCAAATCGGAGAGAAAAAGTTTTCGACCATTTTTGACACCTTCCTCTGAAAATGGTTGCCCATAAAAAGGCAGTTGGGATAAGGAATTTTCGATTAAGTATTGCCACAAGTTACTTGACACTTCTTTTTAAAGGATATCCTAGCAAATCCACCGGCCAAACTTGACTATCGAGTTCAAAAAACACAGATATTAGGCGTTTCTGGGCAGTTTGCTCACTTTTGCGGTCTCCAACAGTGTAACTTTTGGCCATATCTCGAGATTCACAAACGCTAGAAAAATTTCGATTGCAGATTTGGAATCTGCGTCCCCGAATTACCCTAGGACTGACTTTTCAACCAAATCGGAGACAAAAAGTTTTCGACCATTTTTGAGAATCGCCTTGTGTAACGTTCGGCCATCCCCCCTTACGATTTTAAAAAATTAAATTCCCTGCCCTGGTCGACTGGGTGGGTCTAGAGCGATGAAATTAAAATGGGCCAGGTTTGGGACCAACCCCCACATACCCACCAAATTTCAGCTCCGGGCGTTGAGCCTAGCTTGAGTTAATAGGGGGGGACAAGAAGAAGAAGAAGAAGAATAATAATAACACGACGAGAATAAGGGTTTGCCCTTTTCCTTCGGAAGTAGCGGCAAACCAATAAGTGACCCATCTTAAAGATCAGATCTGATATGAAACATGTGGTGAGAACTGTGGTGAGTCTGACAAAGACAAATTGCCCAAGGCGTGAAGCAGCAACAGCATTGGCAACAGCCAGCATTCGGGGAATCCGCTTTGTCAGGCGGAAATTTTGCTATAGTTTTGTAAATAACCGTATAATGCCGTCCTATTAAAATTCTAACAAATGTCTTTTGTACAAGTTAACTAGTTAACATAAAACGAGTTTAATCAGACATCTGTTGTCCTAAGATTAAGAAGGAGGGAGCTAAACGAGATTGAAAACCGGTAGAAGTGATGTTCAAATGAGCGATTTTTTAAAACATCCAGTTAGAAATCCATTTATTCCAATCCAAACACATATGAAAAATTTATTGCTTTTAAACGATGGCAACAACAGGATTACCCGCAAAATACCGGTAGACTAATCTTCTACTACTCGGGGGATCCCTAGTGTTGTTTCAGTAGCCCATTTTAGTTTCAGTTTCAGTTTCAGTTTCAGTCGACAACCTGAGTTAATTTCAGTTTCAGTTTCAGTTTCAGTCAGATACCAAAAATAATTTCAGTTTCAGTTTCAGTTTCAGTCGTCATCCCAAAATAATTTCAGTTTCAGTTTCAGTTTCAGTCGCCGGTCAAAATTAATTTCAGTTTCAGTTTCAGTTTCAGTCGGTGACGCATAATAGTTTCAGTTTCAGTTTCAGTCGGTGAAGCAAATAGTTTCAGTTTCAGTCCACGTTTTAGAATAGTTTCAGTTTTAGTCCGGCTTTTCAGTTGAAGTCATCGCCCAAAAAGATAAATTTCAGTTTTCGCATATTTGTAATTTAGAACTGTTGAATAAAGCTGCAGTTTTATTTTAAATCTCAGCTTCTATGTCAGTTCTGAGTAAAACAGTTTTATCTAATATATTGTACTTTTTTTCCCTTAGTGCCACACCCCAGTTGCTTTCGCGATGAGGGGTAGTGCCATACCAAATTTTGTACTGGGGCCACGGTATGGCACTGAATAATTGCATATCGCAATTACCCAAGGCATAGGCAAGGCTACTGCCGGAGCAGAAGTGGCCACGTTGCTTTCACCGCATCGTGGACACCCGTTAGCTCCATTCAAAGGGGTTTCCCCCCTTGACTGGCCAACTCCTTGAAAATCTCGGATAAGTACAAATACAATTAGGGGGGATGTTTTGGCACCGAGGTACCACGCCTATAATAATCAATTTCCTGTTGTCAGCGGACAACAGAGCACTTTGAATTGCAAGATTTGAGTTTAAAAAATCACGGATTGTAAAATTTTACTGACGGATCCGTAGGATCCAAAATTTCATGTTTGCGGCCGATTGATGCAGATGGTACCTTCTCCCAATCTGATCAGCCTAATGTGTTGCGTAGATTATGTCCAGAACCATATTTTATGCATATATTGTACTTGCAATCCAATCATTTTCTTTGTGAAGACAAAAAATTAAGACTGAATTCTGAATTAAGTTTTAATAGTTGCTTGCTGTATTGGCTTTCTCATTAACTATGTACCTAACCCATCTTGGCTATTCGCTTAAGGTGGTGATTCCTTTTGGGCACATATTGTTGGTTGGCGGCGTAAATCAAGATGAACTTTGACGAAACTTTCCGAAATACGTTCTTTTAGCGTTTTAACACCCTCCGAGCAATCCCGATTCAAAAATTCGAGATTTCCGGTCAGGACGGTTTTTCCCAATTTCTGAAAGTTTGGCAGCAGCTCTACAGTTATGATTGTACTCATTCGAAAGATCTCGTTTAGCTTCATATTTTTGTTTTTTAAAGCAACGTTCTAGCTTTTCTCTACCCTGAGTTATAGCCGATTTTCTTGTTTTGGCGTTGAAAACTTGTCATTGTTGCAGAAATCAAATAATCCATTATTTCTTGAACTATGCAAGCTGTAAAATCTACCTATTAGGGTGTCGATCTGAGGGTCTCATAAGGGCAAATTATCCGACGCATGATCGTCTTCCAACAGTCATCCCGTAGGCTGCTATCATAAAAATGTAGTTTTTGCAAAAACACAACCAATTTTTTTCAAAGATTGTGGAGCATTCACCATGCAAGTTGGAGGGCTGATACTGAACAGATGTGTTCTGCACAAATATACCCAGGGACGTTTTTTTAGTTTTCCCGATTACTGCTTTCTAGCTAAAGTAATCGCATGACAAATTGGAAAAAAGTAGGCAAAATACAGGTTACGCACACATTTCAGCTTATTTCTCTATAACGAAGAGCAATTTCACAAAAAATAAAAATTCGTCCCCAGCTATTTGATGGAGGCATCGAATGATATAGTCGATGTCTCGCGAAAAAATTTACTTGAGTCTGCAAAAAATCTGGAAAATTATACTTTTTCTAAAATGTGTTAAAAATATTTTTGAAAAGCAACATTAGTTTCATCGTATGCATTAAAAAGAGAAAATGTCAAGCTGCATTTTGATATAAAAATGGCTTCTTAACTCCAAGTAATGAATGAATAATAATGGTGCAAACTTTCTGTGACCAAAGGGAATCACCACCTTAAGTAAAACATCTCTCCAAAATGTAAAGCTGTTGAGGCCATAAAGCTTCATTGCTGCAATTCGATGCTTAGCTTCTGGGGCCACATCAACCACTTGTGCTTTAAAAACTATATAAAGCAATTACGCTTTAACATAACTTCCTAGTTTAACTTTATCTAATATGCTGACAGTAAATGATCTGAAAAGAAATACTTCTATAATAATACGAGAAGCTAAAACGAAACACATTCCTTCTATTCTTTCGCAAGGAGGAAA
>JASAND010013353.1:0-38617 GCA_030248195.1 Trissonchulus latispiculum
TGGGAGCTCGAACAACTATACATGGATTGAACGAAGTTTGCAGGAATAAAGGATTAACTTCGTTCGTTTGGTTGTGTCTTCTTTCTGCAAGCATTGTGATTGGCTTTTACACTTCAAAAGATATCATTGGCATTTTCATTAAGGAAGCAACACGGGTTAACCTTCGAACACATAAAGAAGATAAGCTACAGCTTCCAGACATCATAGTTTGTCCTCAAGCAAGGTTAGTTTCATACTTGTTTTCGACGTGAGATTCAAACACAGCATCTGTTCCATCTAAGGTCTAAAGTCATGGCAAAAGTACGTAATGCAGTATGACGTATGCAGTATGCAGTACGTATACAGCAACAGTATGGATCTGAGCATGATCTTTGCCCTACACGTTATCGGCTGAGCCCCTGCGAATAGAACCCAAAACCACCGCCAAAAGCTAAGGGTCATATCGGAATTTCCAAACTTCTCTTGCTAGCATGGAGAGACTCCTGGCTCCAATACTTGGCATGTAGATTTGTATTGGCCCCAAGTATTAACACACAAGACACCATATCCCCAGCTGTACTGGGGCTCAAGCAACTGAGCATTTTTACCCCAAAATTTCGCTGCTGTTAATGAAAAAATGGTCAGAGGGGTTTTAATGCATTCACAACGTTTAAAAAGCATCGATTAAGCCAAAAACTTTTTAAATTAGTCAAAAATTACAATTTTTGAATTTTTCAAAAATGGCTGTTTTGCTTATGAAACCTTATGGATGATGTTGCACAATCTTTGAACTTTTCAAATCGATAAAAATCGTTAAGAATTCATTATAATTTTGATTTTTTTGACTAAATATACTAAATTTGATGCGCTCTACCTCGACGCATCAATTCTACTCCAGTGCCAATGTTTTGGGGTGATTTTTTATAGCACAACCCATTTTTTACCATTTTGTCGGGTAAAACAATCACCGATTTTTATTAATCTGAGAACCTGTGGTGCTAGGCAAGAATTTAATACCTGCATCGGTAGAGGGCAGTGCCGGGCACTTACATACCAAAACCGCTTCCAGATTGGGCAGCACTTTTGAAAGTCAGAGGCTTAATGGGGGGCACTAAAATCTACTTGCCCCGACTTTGTCCGATTGGCCTACTTTTGGCGAAGATGTAAAGCATGGGTGTGGTCAAAAATATCAGGTACTGAGATCTTATCTGCCTTCCACCCATGTGCAGCCGTCGGGTTTATGCCCGACCCCGTTTTTCACAACAACCAACATAATTAATTAAAAATTTCTGCTGGATGCAAGACCACAGCTTCAAAGTTGCCCATTTGCAAATATGATTTGGTACATATGCCCCGATCTGCAGAAAAATACTAGACGTCTGTATCTTGTCTGCATCTCTGGGAATTACTCTTCAAAGTTGAAGTTTCGGCCAAAATTTAAAAATTTTTGCTAACGAAAGGGAAATTTTATTACTGGTGCGAGCTATGAGGCTGTAATTTGGCACAAAAGGAGGCCCTATAGGAGTACTTGGTTTGTGTCACATGGCAAGAAATTTTGCCGCGTGAAAAATTTTTTATGTCAACTTTAATCTTCAAAAATTGCCAAAATCGCCTTTTTTGGGCAATGGCACCCCAGAAATCGAAAAAAATCTAATTTTTTGAAATTAACTTTTTTGATATATTTGAACTCAGCGTGGTCGAAAACACACCCACAAACAATTTCAGCTCGATTAGTGAAGGTTGGCTACTTCTATGGCTGCAGAAAGCCTCTACACAGGATCCTACAGACTGAAAATGGCGATTTTGGCAATTTTGGAGCATTTAAGGATTGACATAAAAATTTTTTCACGCAGCGAAATTTCTTGCCATTTAGCACAAATGAGTACTCCCTATAGGGCCTCCTTTTGTGCCAAATTACCCCTTCATAGCTCGCACCAGTAATAAAAGTTTCCTTTCGTTAGCGAAAATTTTAAATTTTGGCCGAAACTTCAACTTTGAAGAGTAATTCCCAGAGATGCAGATAAGATACAGACGTCTAGTTTTTTTGGCAGATAGAGGCACATGTGCCAAATCATATTTGCAAATGGCAACTTTGAAGCTATGGTCTTGCATCCAGCAGAGATTTTTAATTAATTATGTTGGTATTTGTGAAAAACGGGGGCTCGGGCACATAAACCCGACGGCTGCACATGGCTGGAAGGCAGATAAGATCTCAGTACCCGATATTTTTTTGACCACACCCTCTATATCTTCGCCAAAAAGTAGGCCAATCGGACAAAGTCGGGGCAAACTTTTAGTAGCTCCCCCTTAAGTCGAAAACTTTTTTCCCGGGTCTATATACATTACTAACACATGTCTGCTGACAATAACCAGCAAGGCGATTTTGCATTATCCCAAGCTCAAATGTAAGGAAATGTATCAATTCTTGTAGGAATGTATGAAGCTTTAAAACACGTTCAGCAACCAATCAATTCGGTTTTCCAAGAATGGGGGCTTTCATTTCTGTCCGGCATTCAAATTACAAAATAATGCTCGGAGGTTCCTCAGAATAAGCTGCGGGACCAAGCTCACTGAATGTTGTCTATGTTACCAGAACCTGACTCATCCAGTGCTAATTTTAGATTCAACGTAGCGAAGCTCAAAGTGATCGCTAAAGATGTTCCAATTTCTGACTCAGATTTTCAGAGTTTATCAGATAGTCTCGCTGCACTGTTTGCTGGTCCCACCGTCTTCCCTTACATGAATATTAGAGAAGGAACGGAGAAAAGAATCTTCGATGTTATTCCAGTTGCCCTGAAGGTGGACGAGTACTTGGATAAAAGAAACAAATCCATACTTGACTTCCTTTGGGCATCCAGGTACACCTGCGAAGACATTGTGAAGTCTTGCAGCGTAGACGGACTCGAAATCCAAAACACCTCCGTTTGCTGCAAACATTCAAACTGGTACATTCAACCTGCTATTTACTGCGTAGTCGTGAAAGGAACTACACAGACAAGTGTAACGGAAGGTGCAGGTACGAATTAAGAAATCACTTTACATGGAAGCTGATAAAAGTTTACTTCATAAAAGGGCTCTATTTGGTTTCATTTGATAGTTTTCGCAGGAGATGGCTTAAGTTGCGGATTTCTGAATTCTGAGTGAAATAATAATTAGAAAATGTTGTAGTTTAAAATTCTGACAGTAAATATCAATTGAAGAACAATTGAACAATTAAAGGAGAGTTAAACAGCATTTGCAAAATCTGTTCACTGTCTTCATGGGCACTGCTACCACAATTCGAAGAAGCCGAAAAAGTTCTGAAATTTTGGTGCTACAATCTTGTGTTTGAAGCGTCTACTGACCCACTTTTAACCCACACCTTTGACCTGGGGGTCACACGTGTCAACGCACACCCTATCAGACCCGCGGGTACCCTATACGCCTCTGTTTCCGCTGTACAAAAGCCGTAAACGGGACCGCGATAAGTTTGGAACGTTCGGAGGTTTGGGAGTTCCTTAAACCGCTCACACCGTCGGACCAACCCTAGCCGCGTATACGAGGGGCTTACCTCCTAACTTGTTATACGAAAGTCGAGGTCACTGATCCGGAGGTATCTTGTAAATATTAGCGGCTGACCTAAACTGTGGAAACCACTTTTCCACAGACATGGTTTCCGGTTCGAAGGTGGGTACCTCCCGGGGGATATCCATATGCGTACAGTAAAAACTAGCTTTATGGGGCAAGACAGATGCATCAGTGGCCTCCATTGCAGAGAGGGTCGGATATCTGAGAGCCGAAGCAGGGTTTTTATCCCGTCTAGAAGTGTAATACAGTCGGATGAACGAATCGGTATGAACCGGACCAACTCCCGGAGGCGTCAAATGGTGGAGGTGTGACTGCTGGCCCAATGTACATAGCATCCTGCCCGGATTATTGTGGTGGTGATGAGCCACCTGAGCGGTCACTGGATGGTTATGTTGCTGTGATGCCCCACAACGCCTCCACCTGCACTTGGACCGTTATTGGGGAGTGGGGTGGGCAGCCCCCGGTGGAGTCAGACTGAACTTGACCAGTTCCGGGGCACTTCTAGTGCTCCGGGGAGACCCCCATTTGAAAGCAAAGGGGTGAACTGGATGACCCTCATAATTATACATATAAGCTCTGCTGATATAGCTCTGCCGCTGAAATTAGCGGTATCCCCGGTCTTTACGCTACTGATCAAAGAATTTTTGCAAAACGTCGTGAAGGTCACCCTACCTTTCTGAGTTGCTATTTCGAAATAAGGGTCCAAATCAGGCGCTTTTTGCTCGCCAATTCGGCGGAGTGTAGTCTACCTCAACCTCCCGATGATCGACACCGTCCCCTAGAGAAAACTGCAACGAAGACGCTCAGACGCACCCCCAATATTTTCACGTGCCGTTTCACTCTCGACATGGAGAACCAGGGTTAATGTAAACACGAGGAGGAGGAGGGAAACCTACGCTACATGTCTCACCCCGAATCCGGGCGGGGCCAAGTCAAAAGCTGTTGTGAGGAGGCTCCCAATACAGCCCTCAAGGCCCTCAGTTTTGCTGCTCGTACTTTAAATACTATTAAAAGTTCACGCAAAGACAAAGAAATACCCAACGTCTAGAAAACGTACACAATATAAGGACGTCACAATGGCGGACACTCTACACTTGACCCCACTCAACTGCACCAATGCTTCCTCCAACTCCGTTTTATATAGTGAAAAGAAAGAGGGCCCTTCACCCCCCCAGAACTTCCCCTCCTGCACATGTCTGGTCGTTACTAACAAACTGCACAAATTGGTTCGATTAAACCTTGCATATTTAGGTATGCGACTGATGCTTTCTCATCAGAGGGATGGTCATTCCCATTTTGCTTTTCCAGCAAACAGGGGTTTCATTGCATTTACCTTGGCTGCCGGTGGAAGAATCTCCCGGCAGCATCATCTACTGTTTGAGAGCTTCAATAAATGGACGATTCAAAACACAGTGCATAAGCGGATCAATACGAAACATAAGCCGTGTGCCAAAAACCGGAGATCCAACTATGACGGATGTAGAATCAAGTGTATCGCTGCAGCTGCTGCAAAACACTTCGCCTCAACCAACAAAAATTGTGAGAAATGTTTGCTGCCACAGCTAGTCAATTCGACCAAAGCGGATTTGAATCAAACCAGAATCTGTGGATTAATGGATAGCATTTTTTGCTTTGCTGGTGGATATGTGACGGAAAGCGAAGATCTAGTTCACCAAGTTCTCAGCTTGTGCCATAAAACTTGTCATCCGGATTGCGACGAAAACGAATTCAAGATTTCGTGGTCTTCATCACTGTAAGTCTGCCTACATGACATGTTCATTGTAGCTAACCTGTACCACTCCTGTCTTTACTTTTCTCTAACACAAATTCAGTCCAATTATTACTGAGTCCTGCCATTAAGAAGTTTCCTGAACTGTGACCAGGTCTGATGGCAAACAATATGCTATATTTTTTCAACCCGCTCGTCACAAATACGGAGCGATTAGTTGTTGTTTTCAACGACTAGATTCCTGTTGCTAAGATGCTCCATTTAGGTATCATTAAAAATTCTTAATGTTCAGAAAATTTGCAACCAAACATTCTCATAATTCACATACCTAATTGGAGTCAATATCGTATACCAAATGAAACGTCACCATTCAAAGGGATCCATTGTTCTTGAAAAACAAGATTAATCATTCATGTCTGAAGTTAGTTGCTGGTGGAGCTTTATCATAAAGTGACAAAATATTATACAACACCGTAAGCAGTCTAAGTCGACAATATAATAAAAGTCACTTGAAAGTAACCTATGTCAAATGTGTCATATCGGTGCAGGGCAGCCATTTCAGCCTTTTACACAGACATCTTCTCATGTTTACAAAATAGGTAATTTATTCTGCAAGTTAACTTAAACTTAACTTAACTTAAAATGTACATTGACTGCGCAATCAGAAGTATTTTAAATAAAAACCATCTTTGTCCTTACAAAAACATCATTGCAACTACTAATATGCTGCTTTTACTTTCAAACACATAACGTAGGGTCTTTAGACAGTTTGCAGAAATGGACAATAGTTTTAATGGCGAAAATAGACTATGAAAAATCTTGACAAAAGTTGTTGTTGTTGTTGTCATTGCCGGGCTACTCAGCCAAGAGGCTATATGACGGCGCTAACCTTTGTCTCTCCCCATCAGTCATAGCTAGTATGACTCTCGCTTCGTCGCCTGAATGCTGTCCCACAATGGGAAGCTCGAACAGACATCTTATTGGCTTTTCGGCTCCGGTAGTAAGACATCAACTTGTTGTAAGTATGTATGTTATGTACGTTATGTAGCTTGACGTAATAGGTCAACTTGATTAAACTTGTCCGTGGTTTAATGTCCATGGCAAGGACAGACTTACTAACCTGTTTGTCGAAACATTCAAAAGGGGTTCTATGAGAGGGAGGGGCCCATCCAGGGCACGCTGGGACTTTGGGACAGAAGCCCGGAGCGGATTTTTGATTAGGTAAGTTTTTTCCAGATGGCGGTTCCTGAGAGGTATGGTGGACAGAATCCACCAAATTTCCTGAGGTAGAGGGGTAGGACCCATTTGAGGTCAAAGGGGGCGTCTCGTCGTCCTAATTTTGACGGTTCTGCAGATCACCCGACTTGTCCCACATCAAGCCGGATGAGGGGTAGGCCAGGCCCCAGTGCTGGCTAGACCGGCGATTTGAGGTTTTTTGGGGTTCCTCCGAGGTAGCTCTGGGTCGGGTAAAAGGGGGCATAAATTTTCGGGACCGTGATGGGTCAGTCTCTGAACAATAAGACGGCCGAAAGTGGCAAACCCCCCTTAGAATTGGGCCCCGTGCTAATGTATAATCTTAATGGTAAGAAAATCCACGATTACAGATTAGAGGTTATCGAAATCCTACGTGATCTAAATGAGAAAGAACCAGAAGTTATAACCAATGAACTTCATTGATCTTGGATAGTAGGGTAAAGCAACTGCCAGCAAAGCCAGCTACTTAGGCAGCTTTGAGCTTGTGGGTTCTCAAATATTTGACCAATTCACGAGCCTCGGTAGCTCAGTTCGCAAAACATCCACGCGCTCCCCCAGAACCCAGGGGTCCCCACCCCCCCCACCCCCAAATTTTTGGGCCAGCTGATGAAACAACAACATCATTTTAATTTGAAGCTATCTTTAAGCTTTTGCTAAACCCATTGTGAGTACCCGTCATCACGCTGACACTATGACTAGCAAACAGTATCCAATTTCTGCTTCAGTGCATCAAGCTTTTGGTTTTTGAAATAATCATTGATGGTATTTGAGATCCATCTGCACGGCAGTTATGTAGAGCCACCATGGTAAAGAAATTAACTTCAACCGATTGCTCGGCGGTCAGAATGTATCTAAACTCCACCAACGATGGCAGCCTTTCCGTGGTGTTGGAGATATCCCGGTGGACCCCAAGTCCCCATGGATGCCAAAATTGCCCCAATCCAGGCCTCCCCAACAAAGGAGGCCACCTCCTGGAGTACCAGCTCGGGCCACTCTGGGACGTCCTTTTTCCTCCCACTGTTGCAAGCAACCCTCCCCTCCTGTCCCGTCGGGTTTTCGGGAAGAGGGCTCTACGCGCCGGCGTGTAGGGCTCTCATTCTTCTGCTTCTGTTGATCGCCGGCGATATACATCCGAACCCTGGCCCAACCCAGGTCTATCCTTGTGGCGGATGCACCAAAAATGTTGGGTGGTATTGGACTGCTCTGTGTGGTAAATGCGACCGTTGGTTCCACTATCGGTGCGCTAACCTCACGATTCCAGAGGTGAAATGGATGTCCTCCCTTCATAGCCCTAACTGGATCTGTTCCCAGTGCTGCACTGCAGCCAGCCAAAACCTTATCCCCATCCCTCCCCCACTTCCTCCCCCCAGCCAAACTATCCCGCCCTTTCACTCCGCCAAACCGAACAAGCATCTCCGTCTGATCCAGTGGAATGCAGGCGGGATCTCGCGCAAGCAAACGGTACTGCAGAAGCTTCTTGCTGTTTCCCAGGCTGACCTCCTACTTCTGCAAGAATCCCACCTGTCTCAGTCTGCAGAATGCAAAATCCAGGGGTTCGAAGCAAGGCTAAGAGCTAGGCGAAGAGGCCGCATGGGCGCCGATGGCGGTGGACTGCTTGTCGCCGTTAGGCAGGGCATCAAATTCTCAGTCCTTGAAGATCAGTATCTGAATCCCAACGATGATGTCACCGAACTGCAGTCCATCGTTGTCTACCCCGGTCATGACCAGCGCCAGCAGCTACAACTAACCAACATCTACATTCCACCCGTACGAGCTGCCGCCAATGACAATCGAACTCTGAATTTCGACCCGGCATTTCTCCCAACCCCTACCCACTCTGTAATCTGTGGTGACCTTGACGGTCACCCTGCAGCGGGTGACAGACATGTACTTCTTGTGATTTTTTCTAAGATGCTTTTGCTTTCCGTGTTTCACTCTTCTGCTACGACAAACCATTACCTGAATTTTCTAAATTCTTGTGAATGTTTTCTAGGGTCTGCTGGAGGGTACTCGAGGACTTGTTTTACCTTGTATTCTTTCAATTTGTTTACCCTTTTTACCTTCCTACCTTCACCTTTTTACTCAAATTTAACGGTCATTCTTCTTAGGCTATAGTACTGGGGGTATTCCACTCTGTCGTACCTCGGCGGGTCCGTGGTTGCTCGCTGCCTGTGTCTTGCTTATGGCAAGACAAGGGTGGGCGGTCAACCCCGGACCGGCATCTTGGACTCCGTAGCTCATACTTTCGCTTTCTTTGATTTCGGCGCAGTCTACGGTCGCTGGTTGCCCGGATACTCTCTAGGCAGCAGTAGCCGTAGGCTCGCGTCTTCTCTTCCCTAAATTAATCGGGCCCTTGTATTGTGCTGTATAGGCCAACGTGTCTTATGTATGTGACTTTGTGGCCTTTGTGCCTTATATTTACACTATTTTGTATTTTTCTACTGTAGGCGCTTGTGCCGTATGTTACCCTCTATATGCTATGCCGTATTTATTTCTTTTTTGTTTGTTGTTGTTTACTGTAACATATTTTCCCCTTCCCTCCCCCCCCCCCAGTCCCTCTACGGCGGCGAGTTCCCCCTTTGTGATGCTATACATGTTATGTAAATTGCTTATGCCCCTATAATTATGCTAGTGGCCCGGAGGATTCCGTGGTTGGTTGGTGGCCCGAAGGTGTGGGTTGGCCAGGTATTTGGCGATTTGTGGGCCTGGATAGTCTTGCTTGGCCGGTGATTGGTGCTTGGGCTGGAGCGGCTTGCGCCGTGGGGCGCCCGCTCCCCTTCCGGAGGTCTGGTCCGACGGCGGCTGCGGGGTCTACCCCCTACAGTATGGTTCTCGGCGGCCTTCCTGGCCTATAAACTTTGAACTTTTATTACATCAGTCTGTATTGTGATTTGTGTGCATTCCGGTTGTTCCCCACTCTCGTCCACTCCCCCTCCTCCTTATCCCCTCTTTTTCTAACTTGTGTTGTGCTTTTTCATTCCATATGTATGCTTTATTTTTGTTTGACAGCTTTAATAGGTTGGGGGAATTGATTTGGGCTATGCTTTAAGGGGACTTTCGTTTGATTCTCACCCTTTAAAATTTTATTTGAGAAATATATTACATCTTTCTTATGAGATTCTTTTCAAAAGGGTGCCCTCCAGTTCGGCTTGTCCGTCCTATAATATGCCGTATATTATCTTTTCTAACTGTTTTTGTTTTGATTCTTGCTAAAGTACCGCGGGTTTATCCATCATAATTTGTACTGCCATTTTTTGGGTTCTATTTTGCCATTTACGGTGCAGCTAAAATTCTACATGTATGCTTTATACTGTGCAGCTTTATTTTTGGCATTTATTAAGATTCGCGCATAATATGTTTACTCCGGGGGAGGCTTCCCTGGATTGTGTATGACTATTACATTTCGCTGCTTTCGTGAAATTCCTCGCAAATTTCTGTAAATTTTCCGTCGGCGTAGCCTCCGCACTTCTCTCTACCATATACTTGGTCAATAGTTGGGTTGAATTTCTATTTCTTTCTTTGCATAGTCCTGTATAGTATAACTTCCATTGCATACTCTTCTAGTTTATAAAAATGTATCGCTCTGAATTCGTACTACCGTAGTGTGATGTTTTGATAATGAGTTTCCCATCGTTTTGTAAAATTTTTCGGGTTACTTTCCCTCTTGGAACCTGCGTTCCCGTCGCGGCTGAAGGGTTATTTGTCTTCTTTGTGTGAGTCAATGTGCTCTATAAATGTTGTGTGATGTCCGGCACGTGCCGAAGTAGTTTTACCCGTATCTCGAAAACAGACCCCTAAAATTTGGCAAAGCCAGGGGCTCGAGTGAGATACAGTTTTAACTCTTTCTGCTTTTATAAACCGACGTCTTATCTTTACTAGTACCTAAGTTACGTAGGCTAACCCTCATTTTTAGTACTAATTTTGCCTGGAGGCCGCGGCGAGGGCGCGCGTTTCAAAAGAGGGGGTAATCTGTGAAGTATTTCTTGATATTTTCCTTGATTTTCATCTAAATTCACTTAAAATGTAGCGCTATCTTTACGAACAGTAAATGTAAATTGTACTCTCGTGTAGGAGTTCCTTAGCTAATTTTCACAATTCAAAATCGAGCGCAAAAGTTAGTCTGTCTGGTTGAACTCTCGTAGTGGGCGGTTGGTTTTCGCACGTGTCTCTCGTCTGCCTTTTCAAGAAGGCAACGCATTTTCCAAACTTTGGATAGGGGGATCTCACCCCCCTTTACTTCGGGTTTTCCTTTTTCTTCCGCCTATTTGTGGGTTAAGGTTTGAAGGTTTGTGTTCTTCAGTAAACTCACGGTACTATTTAGACTGCCGGCGCGTTTTGCAGTAGGTTAGGGTAAGCGGACTTGGATTATTCGGACATGCGGACACTCACGGACCTTCAACCTTCAGCCTATTTAATCATTTAATTACTGCAACAAGCGTAATTTCGACAACGGCCACTCGCCTCTGTGGGACAACAATCTTCCCACTAACCAGAAGGGAGAAATTTTGAAAGACTGGATCCAAACAACGGACCTGTTCGTAGCCAATGACGGTTCTGCCACCAGATGTGACTACAGAACTGGAAGCAGTGGATCCCCAGACATCACCCTTGCTCACTCCAGCCTGTTGCAGAAGCTGACCTGGCAAACGGGTCCCGACCTGGGGTCAGACCATCTGCCTATTATCATCGACATTAACCTTAGCCGCCACAACCGAACCCCTGCTGCCCCTCAGAAATCGACCTGGAACATTAAAAAGGCTGATTGGCGGGCCTTTGCTGGCAAGGTTGATTCACTGCTGGTATCCGACCCTATTGACCCTGAAGGATCAATCCACGCCGAATACAAGAAATTCCAGTCTGCTCTGCACAGAACTGCTGTCGAATCAATCCCCCGTGGATGCTCCGTCAGGCAACCCAAGCCATGGTGGACCCCAGAAATTACCGCCAAAGTGGCTGAGCGCCGGGCCGCCAGAGCCCAGGCCCACCTATCTGAAGAGCACCGGGAGCAATGGATAGCTACCGCTAGAGAAACTGTCAACCTCATTGCTGAACGAAAGCAGCAATGATGGCAGGAATATGCCAGCAACCTCAACCTGTCAACAGACCCGACCAAGCTCTGGAACACCATCTGTGCCATGCCCGCAAGACGACCTCAGGTTTCAGGAGAGGTCATGCAATACGGCGAAAAAATCCTGGTCTCCGACGTAGCGAAAGCATCAACATTCTCCAAAATGTACGCCGCAGTCAGCAGAGTCAAGGAAGGCAAAAAAAGAAAGTGCCTTCATCCGCAGACTGAAAGGTCGACTGCGCGCACCCTGTGGATGCAACCACACTGGCTGCTGCTCTGACTTCATGATTCCGGAATTAAAAGCGGTGCTCAACAGGTTGAAGAAGAAAAGTTCTCCTGGCCCTGATGAAATTCGAAATGAAATGATCCTCCATCTCAGCGAATACGGCCAGAAGTATCAACCTGTCCTGGAGAAGTAAACGTATCCCAGCTGCTTGGCGCCGTGCTACAATAGTCCCAGTATCCAAAAAGGGAAAAGCCGCCAGGAACCCCGAATCCTACCTACCAATCAGCCTAACGTCCTGTATTGCCAAGATTGTGGAATCTCTAATCAAGAACAGGATGTATTACGAACTGGAAAAGAATGGATCCATATCCGAGGCTCAGTCAGGATTCAGAACTCACCACAGCACTGAAGACCAAGTTATGCGAACAACTCAGTCTGTGGCTGACGAATTCCACCACAAGCCACCCCTCCGGACTGCCATGGTGCTCATTGACTTTGCCAGAGCATTCGATACTGTCTGGAGACCCCGCATAATCCAACGCATGCTGGACTCGAACCTTCCGATCTGCTATGCCCGGTGGTGCTTTGAGTTTCTATCCGACAGAATAGCCAGGCTAAAATTCAATGGTGCCACCAGCAGGTATAGGCGGCTCAGAGCCGGCGTACCCCAGGGTGCCGTCATATCCCCTTTCCTATTCCTGATCTACATCAACGATCTGGTACAAACCCTTCCCGAAGGAGTCCATGCTAGCCTTTTCGCTGACGACCTAGCGCTGTGGGTCAGCGACCCTCATATTCCGGCAGTACAGGCTAATCTCCAGGAAGCTCTGGACCGGCTGGCGGTTTGGACAGCTGTAGCGAAAATGAAGGTGAATGTGGAGAAGTGTGAATCAACCTTGTTCACCTCCCATCTACATCAGGCAAAGGAAGAAATCCTGCTTCGCTTCAACCAGGCTCCGATCCCATTCCGATCCAACCCAAAGTTCCTGGGAATTACCTTAGACCGCCGCCTAACGTTCAAACAGCATATAGCCAATCTGACCAGTTCCATGAAGAAAAAGCTATCTTTCCTGTCCGCCCTGGGTGGTCGGGCATGGGGCCAAACCAAAAAATCATTGAGAACTGTCTACTTGGCCATGTCCGATCTGTTGCTGACTATTGCATTGGCGCATGGGGTCCGTCAGTAGCTGCATCCAACGTCAAAGTACTGGACAGAATCAACAATATGGTGGCAAGAAAAATCACAGGCTGTACCCCATCAACCCCAATCGACTGCCTCCAGCTGGAAGCCAACTTGCTGCCTCTGGATCCTATAATCCGCCAAAAGTCGCAAATTGCCTACACCAAGTCCATGTGCCTGCCTGAGACAAACCTGCGAAGTCAGGCGGCTAGAGGAAATGCACGACTCCGGCTGAAATCTGTGAAGTCCTGGAGAGAAGAAGCGGCACGATGGAAGCGGGAAACTGGATTGGAGGATGTCAGTCTTGAACGAATCACGGCAATTCCACCCTATCCTCCCTTGGAACAGGGATGCGAGATCTCGTGTTTCACTTCCATCCCTGGGCTTGGCAAATTCGACACTGACGACCAGGCACAAACGCAAACTGAAGCTGCCCTCAACAGCCATGCTAGCCCTAACATCAAAATCTGGTCCGATGGATCTGTCGCTGAATCGTGCCGCAATGGCGGCGCTGGAGCCACGATCCCACTTTCATATGGCCTGTCAGCCTCTATACAAGTGCCTGCTGGAAAATACTGTTCCAGCTACAGAGCTGAACTGGTCGCCATCAAATCCAGCCAGGCTGAATACCAGGATGTACTACCCACAAATCCATCTCTACTTCTCTGCACCGATTCTCTATCTGCTGTTTAGCGCCTGTCTCAAGGTCCTGCAGCTGCAGAGAGTAGTCTGGAGCAAGAAATCTGGCAGCTGTTAAGAACCATCGGAATCCCAGCTGTATTCCAATGGGTTCCTGGTCATCGTGGTATAGAAGGAAATAAAGAGGCGGATAGACTGGCGAAAGGGGCTTCCTCCGCTGACCAGCGTGAGGTGGCAGTTGACCTGTCTACGGCCAAGGCACTCATCATCGGAAACTCCAAGCGCAAATGGCGCGAATCCCTCTCCCACCCCACTGCGGACAGACTGTACAACCGCATTCCCCCACATAGAAACCTGGAAACCGGCCTTTCCAGAAGACAGAGGTGCACCTTATCCCAGCTGCGGGTGGCTGGGCACTGCCCCTTGCTCCGTGCGTACAGGTTCCGAATAGGTGCTACCAATTCCCCTACTTGTGAACGTTGTCAGGAGGAAGACGACGACCTAGACCATCTGCTAATTCGCTGCCCGGCCCTTACCACCTGTCGCTTGCAAATCCTAGGGGCGTCCCCCTCAATCAAGGTCCTTTGGGATGCTCCCCGGTTGGTGGTGTCCTTCTTGGAGAGGGCAGGCCTCCTATAGACCTGCCAATCATGTGCTCAGCGACGATTGCCTGCACGAAGAGAGAGATGTATCTAAAGTAGAGGGCCAGCATCTTTGTCTTTGTATAAATAATAGGAAAGTAGTACGTGCATAGTGACTGGCAACTGCAATACATACGTACATTGTCTACACTTGAGATACACAGTGAATTGTGAATATTGTATGCAGAAAGTGATGCTCAAAGTAAGCATAAACACTGCATGTGCTACGAATATGCTAATTAAGTCAGATCAGTGGATTTGTATGCATGCACAGTAAAATAATCTGACTCTGTCCGTTCATTGGCCAAATTATTTGAAGCTATGATGTCCAATGCATCAAGTATATGATTGAAATCCCTGATGCAGCTTCTTTTGGGTCATATGCTTTTTAGGCAGAGCAGTCGGAAAATAAAGTTAAAACAGCCAGGCCGACTGAACGTAAGTATATGAGTCCACTTTGGACAAAAAGATATGTAAAACGGATTAACTGTATAATACGCATGCATCACAACTTCTCCATTTCTCTATTTTTCAATCTAATTATTATCATAATTGTTACTAACAGAAGTTTCCAGTTCATTGCTTTGGATATCGACCAGCTCGTTTAGAGAGAAGGCATGCATTAAGGGCACCTCCTTTGGTGCCACATAAATCACATTTCTCATCAACACAGGTAGTAGGATGCTGCTTTTTGGACTACAGGTATCATGGGTATATTTAAACCCTGAAGCCATTTCTTGACTTGTTAAGTTGCGCAATGTTCTGCAGATTTACACATCGGACATCCATACACTGTTTCTGGCAGTTTTGCCACGAGCTGAAATATAATAACTTAATTAGTTACGTATATCTGTCATATATATAAACACTATTAATATTTTTAATTATTTACAATCAGTATTGTTTATAATCTTGCATTATTCTACAGGCATCGTGCACCACCTGTCAACTTGAGCTTGTCTCACGGGGTGCGTGTCTTTGGTAGGGCTATATGCCTATTAGAAACGTGTCACTACAGCTTGGGTACGAATTCAAACTTAAGCTTAGTTCGATTGTGCCTGGGTAGTTCAATCGGCAGAGCGTTGGCCTAGATAGTCAAAGGTTGTGGGTTCGATCCCCACCTCAGGCGCGAATTTTTCGGGTCGGAGGTGCTGTAGTGACATCCTTCTTTCTTTCGTTTATAATCTTGTATTATTCCCATTTTACAGCCACGGTTTCTCGCCATGTTTGGTCTTTACTGGCTTTGCTTTTAGTGTTCCAGTGCGTTTACGATTCTTTGAAATTTTTTTGACGAAAGAAAACCAAAAAATAAAACAAACGAAAATTTGACAAAATCCTATTTTGAAAACCCTGTACCTAAACTACAAAAGACATATTTTAGCTTTGACACAGCACAAATGTTACAGCCGGTGAGAACCTGTCCATGAAAGTTATTTCGACCAGCAAATTAAAAGCACCTTTATTTGGGAAAGCAGATTTCAGTCTGAGGGCTTTTTAAATTCAGATTAACAAATAATGGTTCTCAGTTGCAGTGCTATTGTGGAATCCAACACAGATACATTCGTCAGCAACGGCCCCTGAATTCGTTGCTGAAGCCTGAGAATGGTCCCTTTTAAGGTATTGGTTTCCTTTCGGGTGTTTTTTACTCTTACGGCTTTAATCTTCTGCGTAAATGGCTAAAACTTACGAAATAACCAATTTCCGTGCTCTTTAACATTCTCGGACCAGTCCCATATTTTTAGGCCAAAAGATAAGAAAGTTTTGGTTTTTGGCCTTAGGCTCCCAGTAAGTACACAAGACACGGGATTGGTTGCTATGGCTAGAAAGAGGACACGAAAATGAACATTTTTGCTCTTACAACCTTTGCGCTATGTCCAGTCGTTAAGTCACTATAAGCAAAAAACTGTTTTGAGGGTCAAAAAATGGCCATTTTCGAGGAAATCAGTTTTTTCAAAATTACTGACACATGTTAAGGACAAAGTTGGCTGATTTATACTCAATCGATACATCTTCCAAATGCCCATTTTATGAATGCCTATTAGCCGGACTTTATCGTTTTAAGCTAGAGATTTGGTCGAAAACGATTTTGGCAAAACTGCGTCTATTTTGTTTCGAACATCGATTTCTCAAAAACTACTAGACGGATTCCGGAGATTTTTTCCAGAATTGAAATTCGCACTTCTGCGGAGGGACGTTTTTCTTGGTTTGGGCTAAAACTTATTGAGTAGCCAGAAAACTCAATGTGAAGTTGCGAAATTTCGTGTTACCTTGCTTTTTGCCGATTTTCTCGAACGTTAAGACCTGCAGAGCCAAATCCAAAAAACGTCCCTCGACCCATATGTCCTTCCTATAGCGGCACATAAAGAACTTTTGGCCGATTCTTCAGTTTTGAGAAATCGATGTTCAAAAATTTTCGGTCGATATTCAGCCTGTCAGATGTCAGTGTGTTAGAAAATTTTTGCTAATTATTTGCTAATTTTGCTAGTTTCGTAAGCTCATGTGGTTGTACTGTAAAGTTGGAAGTGTACGAACTAACCAAACTTTACGAGAGGGAAACCGTGCGCAAGGGTAACGTCGAACCTGGAGGAGATGTAGTTCCAGTCGACCCAACTAACCTCGCCAAACTACCTAAGTGCAACCTACCGAACGGAGTTAAACCGCCGATGAAGAGCAAAGACTCAATTAATAAATGAACTACCCCAAATTTGCTGAAAAGTACATGCTTAAAAAGAACTATCTACCTACCCAAACATTCTTAGAAAAAGCCCTACTTACCGAATACACAAGCTAATACAAAAACCTAACTAAAAGAAACACCCTACAATGGTCCAAAAATGAGACCACATTTACTTGAAAATTATGCTTGACAAAAGGGCGAACCCCGAAAATGCGTACAAAATTTGGGACAAACTACAGTGCAGGAAAATTAACCTAACTAGAAAATACACAAAGTTTAGACACAGATTAAGGCGACGACATAATTTCAAACAGACAAAACAAGTACAGTAAAGAACTACAAAGAACTAGCCTAACAAAGAACCTAAACTGGCGGAGTAATTTTAAAAGAACTGCAAAGAAAATATTAAAGGAGAAATATTCAGAAGAAGAAGTTTCATAATAATAATAAGCAGAGAAATTCTAATTAAACAAATACAAGAAATGAATAGAAATGTAGCTCAACAGGGTCACCCTGGAGCGTACTAAAGTCCAAAGTGGTACCCACTTTGGACTGATAATGCAAACGTTATAATGCACAGCTAATACAGGTATGATGTGGGGAGCAATAAAAATACGCACGACCGTTTTCGAAGAGAGAAAAACACAAGACTGAATAAGATTGGGACGTCAGACAGAACTAGTTTTGGGCCAGCGTGGAAGAATTTGATTGGACAATTTTGAGACCCCCTTGAAAGACGAGATGCTGGGAGAGGCTTCTAGAGAAAATAGACGTCTAAACAGCGCCACCTATTGACTAGGCTGGCTGATACACATATGCATAATTTACACATACACACAATAAAACTCGACTAGGAAACTTTCAAACAGATTTCAACACACACTTTCAATACAAATTTCAAACAATTTTCACAACATACTTTCAAAATAAATTGCACACATTCTTAATAATATTTCTAACACAATTTCAACCTAGAATAAATTCAAACACATACATTAATATTTTTAGAGGACTGACGTCACGCCGCCTCATTACAGTACACATAATAAGCTTTAAAACGATGTATAAAGCTCTTTCCAACTCCCAAAATTGCGAAAGTTATAGCGTTTCAAAAAATCACCACAAAAGCACTGCATAAAAGGAAACCAGCACCTTAAGGTGGTGATTCCTTTTGGAGACATTAACTTTGAACCGTCATTACTCATTCATTCTTTGGAGTTAAGAAGCCATTCATATATCAAAATGCAGCTTGCAAAAACTATATTTTTTATGATAGCAGCGTAAGGGATAATAGTTGCAAGGTTATCATGCCACGGATAATCGGCCTCGACGAGACCTTCAAATCGACACCCTTAGTTTAAATTTACGGCTTGCGTAGCTCAAGAAATGGTGAATTATTTGATTTCTGCAAAAATGACAAGTTTTCATCGCCAAAATAAGAAAATCGTTTATATCTTACAATACAGAAGAGCTAGAAAGCTGCTTTAAAAAGCAAAGATGTAGAGCTCAACGAGGCCGTTCGAATGAGCATAGTAAAAACCATGCAGCTGCTGTTCAACTGTCAGGAATCGGCTAAAACTGTCCAGTACGGAAGTTTTGAATTTTTGAAGCGGAATTGTGCGAAGGATGTTAGAACGGCAAATGAACTTATTTTGGAATGTTTCATCAAATTTCGTCTTGCTTCAAGCCGTTAATCAACAACATATGCCCAAAAGGAATCACCACCTTAAGTGACTAATTTTGGTATCGGATTTATGGATTACTGAAAATTTTGGTATAGGCTTCATGGATTACGGCCCATTTGTGTTGCGGCGTCGTGGAGTATGCGAGTTTTCTGTCTAAGCTCAGTGGATTACTGACTGAATTGTTCTGGTTGTTGTGGATTACTGTTGTATGTGGTTTGAGAGCTAATGATTACTGTCCAGCTTAGGGTTGTTGTTTTAGTGGCATAGATAAATTTTTGAGTAATTTGTTGAAGATAAATTGTTTAGTTGTGAAAAATAAATTAAACGAAGGCTTCGGCTTCGGCTTAGGATTTGGCTTAGGCTCAGGCTTAGGCTTAGTCTCATTTCTGACACTATTTTACTCTATTTGCATATAATTAACTTATACGCGTTAGGGTGACGGTTCACCACTGTCTTTGAATAAAATTTGGCTTAGACTTGGGCTTAGGCTTAGGCTTAGGCTTACGATCAGTGTTAGGCCTTGGTTTAGTATTAGCTTAGTTGGCTTAGTTTAGTTTAGGCTTAGTATGGTTTAGTATTCGGGTCTTTCCCATGCGTTTCATGACAGCTTTTAATTAGAGACAGTTCCCTACGTCATGTTGTGACGTCATATTGTCAGTACTGTCGGTTTAGGTGGTATACAGTCCTAACGAAATCTTGTACTAGTCGACATGGATTACTTACTTCAAAAAGTGGCAACTAAAGTAGACAGTCAACAAAGGACACACACTATTGTAACTAGACAGTTTCATACCTATTAATTAATAATCCATGAATACAAAACCCTAATTTTATTAACACAGGCTGTCTCATCTGCCCTGTACATTGTTTGTTTAACTTCTGCTCTATATGTATATAACTGTTATTGATTCTTGGTAAGCGCAGCCATTCACCCGCTACCAAAAAACCAATAACTGTTGTGTCTGTTTTTTGGGGTGTACAGTACTTATGAACCATTTTTATTAACTCATTGTTTGTTTTCTTTTAGAATCAAGCAAGAAAGCCTTTTCCGGTTAAATAATACTAATGATATGACGGAATGGGCCGTTCTTCATGTCCAGTATCAGGCTTTAAAGACAGAATACTACACAGAGTCTCTTAAGTACGGTGCCTTTCAAATGTTTGCAGCAGTTGGTGGAGTTTTAGGAGCATGGGTAAGAAATATTTTCAAGATTTTTATTTTTTCACTATTTTTTCAATATTTTATAATGAATTGGATCGAAGTTTTCTCCAAACTGGGGAACAAAATGTCTACAAAGTAGTAGTAGTAGTAGTAGTAGTAAGTAGTGAAAACGATAATTCATCTGGTGTTCCCTCGAGGTGGTTTCTTTTTAATTCTATGCTCCCTGTGTTACTGTCCTAGGTTGGTAATAATGTAACTAATAATACATTTAATAATGTAACTGGTATTTATTTCTAACACCCAATGATTCCCCATACCCTCTGTCTTGGAACAAAAAAGCTAATGTGGTCACCTAACTTTAATCATCTAGTTGCGTAGTCCTTCAACAATTCAATCCCGAAAACAAAGCTACACACAAAAACATAAGAAGGAAAACTCGAATGAATATAAATCATCGGGTTTCGGTCCTTCCCGTATCACAGAACAGCGTTGCCTGAATTTAAATAATTTTAACAACTTAAAGTGATTTTCGAACATAACAAATCGTCTCTCTCACCAAGTTACGTTTGCAAGTGCGGGTGTTGTCCTTCATATGTTAGTCTAGCTCTCTTAATGCTGACGATACCAATGAGTAATTTATATAGCTGCCGACTGATAAGAATTATATATATCTTTATTCTGTCTCATATCTTCTATGACTTTTGAGATGCTTTTGATATCCGACATCGGTGTTAGGAAGACACCGATTATTTTCTACACAAGTTTTGGTAGATAATGTCATGTTTGGAATATAGCTGTTTTTGTGGTGCTCTGTCAGCAATCGTGGTACAGTTTAGTCTTCACATCTAAGGCCAAGCTTGGATTTCAGAAAGCCTGGACCTCAACAATGGCCCTGTTTCACAATCTGCTAATTGATTGACTGGCCTCTCTCCAACCACTCCCCTGCGCTTCTTAGAGCTTGTTGAAACTTCGAAAAGATCTTAGCTTTCCTCAACTGAATTCTATATAGAGAATAGTTTTCCTTCAGTATTTGGTAAGCCTAATACTGCTTGGCCCAGAAGGCAAAGCCCAGCAATTTTGGGCAGCTTGGTGGTTCAGCCAACTCTGGAAACCAGAGGAGAAAGGTGTTCCTTATTTGCAGATTGGGAAAATGAAGCAGTGATTATCCTCACCAGCTATTTCCTCTACGGCAATATAAAGACGTTTGGATTTATTTAGTAAAAAGCTCTTTAATTCAGCTACATTCTTAGTGCGTCATCAAAAACTATTGAGAGCACAAACCTAGCAAGATTCCGCAGAACTCATAGCTGACTGAATTAGGTCAAGCTTTCAATCACGCGTTTAACCGCAGATAAAATATTCGTTTCCCGATTTTAATGGCAAGTCATTTAAGTATCCAAGAAATGGGACAGAATATAGTATTGAGCGTTGAGTCTGCCTGGAGTAGTTGGTTAAAGTTACCGATGGTTTAGCTTCATCGACTATTACTACTACCGCCCAACTGCCGCTATTACAGAAATATTGACTTACGCGCAAATGGACTTGACCCTGTATTCCGAATCTAGCTGCAAGAACGTTGTACAAATTGCATGCCAAAAGCTGCAATCAAGCCTAGCGCAACAGCTTTGGCAACTTCAAAGAAGTTCAGAAATTAGCTCGCGACATGGGTGTAGCGTGGGATGCTTGGAAAGACTGTGGGATGAAAGCAAACCATGCGGAGAAGATTCTAGTTTATAAAACTCATTATATTGCCTTAGGAAATATCGTTAAACTCAAACAAAACCAGCTAATCATTTTTATACTTAAACATATTTTCAGAACGGATCAGGTCTAAGCCATTTGAAGTTAAATTGTCGACGACTACACATGCTTTTGTAGGGACATGTACAATATGTAATTGCGAGCGTACACTGATATTAAGAGTGTGCTTGTTTTTGTTATCAGCTCAGCAGTCAAGTAAAGAGATTAGGGAAGAGGCTTCATTTGGAATTTTGAATCAGCGAAGTCGCCATTCGAAGTGCTAAACTGCGGCGTTAGCCAAGTCAAAATTTATTTCAGCCTTTTCATGAAATTTCCATTAAGCACACTATCATAACCTCTTTGGCTGCTCATATTAACCTGGAGGGCATGGGGCTTCAAGCCCTCCCCATTCCGATCTAGGTACAAGCCTTGGTGCATGATGTAAGCAAAAATTTGGCAAGGCGTAAGCAAAAATGGCCGAAAAATATTTTTACATTAATATATGTTTAAAACAATTTCTGCTAAAAAGTTGTCGCCAGGGATGGAAGCTGGGTCATGTGTCGTTTGGGTCACTATTTTTGCTTGGGTCACTAATTTTGTGAATCCTGTGGGTTAGTGTGGGTCTGAGTTAAGCTTCCTGTGGGTCACTTTGGGTCTGGGTCAGCAATTTTAGTGGGTAATTTTGGATCTGGGTCACAGGGCCTCGCCAAATCTTAAACGCAGGTATTAATTATTTTTAATAATTAATAATTATATACTTATTTTTACATTTTATGGGTCGCTTTGGCTCTGGGTCAAATTTGCGTTTGGGTCGAGTGGGTCATGGGTCACAAAAAGTGACTCAGTTAAACATTCCTGGTCGTCACTATAAAAAATGTTCATAGCAATTCCCGTTTGAAGATGCTGACGCGAATTTACTTCTAAATTTGACCGATTTTGAGCAATATCTCACATGCAATATGGGATACAAAGCTTCTCATACACCATAAATCCACAATGCCTCTCATCAGTGTCCGAATCATTTCAATTTAGCTTTACTTACAGGGCCTGATATTGCCCTTACTGTTTTAGACTGGTGGATCCATGTATAGTCTTGTTCACATCATATGCCTTACTTTTCATGAAGCAATAATGAGACATTTTAACAACTGATATTTCTCTTGCCAATTCGCCAAACAGTAACTGTAACGTTATGCCGGTATGTAATGTTTGTTCCTGGAACCTGACTTTGCCAATGGATAAAATGAATCAAAAAATTTTATGCTGATTAAATTTAAAATGAATGAAGCGTGCTATTTTAGGGTGCTAGTATAGCATTGTGTAAATTTCGTGGGTCGCAGAACACGAATCTGAATCCTTTTCTTCAGCGTTTCGTTTCAGAATAATTACAACTTAAGCTTCGAAAACTTTAGCTTTTGTCAAGCTAACGAAAAGCTGATTCAAAAACCGCACTTCAGATTCGTGTTCTACGTCCAGCAAACCCTATATACCTTTTCAGCAAGATCGAATTAAAAATTTTTCGGTTATCCTTGGTCCCCTTAGAAATCGACAAAATCGAAAAAAGTAGGTATTCGAAATTGACAGATTTTGCGATACTTGAACTCAGAGTGGGACAAACATACCCACACCAAATTTCAGCTCATTTGGTCGAGTTTTAAGAACTTTGAGTGGTGGGGGGTAATCTGGAAAAGACCCCAAATATAGAGTTATTCCTGGTGGCTGACTCAGTATAAGCCTGTAACGGCCTCGGAGGGGGGGGGGGTTCAAGAGGCTATTTTCGAGGAAATCAGATTATCAGGGATAACTGCCACACGTTAAGGACAATGTTGGTTTATTTGTAAACATCATGGCAGAAAACTAAGTTATTTTGCCAGTTTCGTAAATTGAGGGGAATTTACATTTAAAATGATGCTTAGATCTCTTACCTACTCCAAACATTGTGCCTTTTCATAAAAAACTTAAGCGCATTTGCTTAAACGCCTTAGCTTAAAAGACTTCGCTTAAAAGCCTTAGCTTAAATATGTAATGAAAATACTTTTCATTATTGTCGTAATTATTGTGTTCGGTTCAATAAAATCGTATTTTTGCATCTAAGCAGCCTCGAGGCAGACTAGAAAATAAGGATAATTAGGCCCAAGTTTGAACCCAAACTATGCCCCAGAAGAAGAAAAGGGCTAAACTTGTTTGAAAATACAAAATCTGGATGTAAGGTTGAAATCAGCAAAAAACGGATCTTGTTTGTAATCTGTGAACGATCTCTGGCTCGGCTTGCATTAATACCTTGACCGCGATGCCAGATTACTAGTCGAGATAACTGACTGTTAATGAAATGCTAAAAACACAATGTATTACTCTCTGTCAAGCTAGAATTGCACTGAAACCGGTCTTGTGTTCACTAATCAAGGGGTTTTATTTATTTTATTTTTATTATTTAAAAGGTTAAGGGTACAACTGTCTAAACACCGATCTGTTCCTTGGGCCGTTATAGAGGCCACTGAACAGCCTGAAATTGCATATCTTTGATGTGTTTGAAATGTATAGCATGTAAGATTTGCGTAAAATCTTCAAGAAAGCTACGCTAACTGATTTTTAGAGCTCATAGTCGAACCCTAATCTTCCTATGTGCGGGAGAGCCTCCTCCTACCCTACCCGTATGGCCAAAAGCGCATTCCGCAGTTTTGTAAACCGGAAAAGGAAAAGAAACGTGGAGTTCGCAGGAAAAATGAAAGATTGTCAGTCTCTACGGATTCGAACCAGAAACCTTAGTTGCAGAGCAGTGTGTCGTCATATAGACCCCCGCTTCACCTCCGATGCGTGACTATTGCATCACTAATTACAAAACAATTATAATCGTTAAAATTCAGTCTAAAACAACAAGTTACAAATATGGATACAATTATAATTACTTTAAATTACTTTAAAATCATCTTCTTCTTTGAATTCTGAAATAATAACAAGTACAAATTAATTATACAGGGTTAAACTAAGTCCCTACGTATTGGTTTCGTTTCATTCTTTTAAAGGGAGTTTTAACTTCCCCTCTTGTTTTCCTTTTCTTCCCTCTTTCTAGGCCTTTCATCTTCTCGGATACCCAGCTTTCTGGAGAACAAATGGAGCTCCCAGACACCTTACGTGAATCAACCCGTTCATACGTTCATTCACGTAAGGTCTCCATGTGACTTAAGGGGGGTCGCTTTTTTTGGGCGATTTTTCGACCTTCTCCGATTTTGTTCATTTTTACATATTTTGTACGCCCAATGGGTCCGCGAAACAAGACAAGTGCGTTTTGCATAATATTGCTTCTATCGTTCTGTAGAGTCCTTCAAAGGTGACTCCGACATGTGTTAAACATAGGAAAATGAAAAAGTTAAGGTAAAAAAGTTTGTGTCCAAAAAATTTTCGCTGTGTGAGAGACTCAGCTCTGAAATTTTTTCACACTTGTTAAAGACATAATGTAGAGTGCAGCGAGTGACTTTGGTGCAATTCTGTTGAGAATTGGAATTTTGGCAAATAGCCAAACTCGGAATTTTCACAAATTCTGACTTTAAAACTTTGCCAGAATTTTAATTCTCAGCAGAATTGCACCAAAGTCACTCGCTGCACTCTACATTATGTCCTTAACAAGGGTGAAAAAATTTCAGAGCTGAGTCTCTTACACAGCGAAAAATTTTTTGAACACAAACTTTTTTACCTTACCTTTTTCATTTTCCTATGTTTAACACATGTCGGAGTCACCTTTGAAGGACTCTACAGAACGATAGAAGCAATATTGCGCAAAACGCACTTGTCTTGTTTCGCGGACCCATTGTGAGTACAAAATATGTAAAAATGAGCAAAATCGGAGAAGGTCGAAACCCCCCCCCCTTAAGAGGGAGCCACAGTTGGTCTCTCCAGCACTAGGCTGGAGGCTGAGAAAGAACTCGCATTACCCTAACACATATAGGTAGGTAAGTAACTAGTATAGAGGGGATTAACCCCTAAAAAGAAAAACAGACATCTAAATGTAGGTACTTAGTTAGTTTTCAGTCGTAGGTAAGATAAAATAATGTTTTGGCTTAAGTATTAGTTAAATGTACGTAGGTAGTTAAGTTTTAGGGGAGGTCGCCCTGGACCTCCTGAAGGGGTCTTTCTTGTTTGTTGGTCTGGGTTTTTGTTTGTCTACGCAATAAAGATCCCTTGAAGTGGCCGCCAAGAGGCCAAAACTGTAAAAAGGAGGAACTTTTGTTCCTCCAGGGATTTATTGGTTCATACCCCGTCTTTGCAAATACAGCCGCACAGACGGAGGTAGAGAAGGGGGAACCCCAAATAAAATAAATTAAAAGTTTCCCCTCCCAAAAGTAAGGCTCAAGAGTGGCCTTCTAAGTTAACCTTACCAATTAGCAATTTCCTTTCATTTTTTCCATATTTTCCTTTGGCCTCTTCCATGCATTGATGCAAATTTTGTCTCGAAAAGCAGACTGAAAAACATTTGCTTTTCGCATTTGGGCTCATTAGTCTTAAGAGTCATAAAATCCCAAAATTTTCGCCACTCGAAGTGTGGCCGAAAATATTTTCTTTCCAGATTTATGGCTTACAAGCCATAAATCTGGATTTCTTTGGCGGCCGGCACACTTGGGCTACCGTTGGCCACGACTCGGAAGCCCAATCAGAAACGGAGATTGCAATGATCGCGCGAAATCAACCAATCGGCTACAGGGGGTCGGAAGTCCGCCTCCCTGATGGGGTCTCAGCTTGAAATTCGACTTTTCAGTCAGTGCTAGTTGAGCTTTTGAGAGAGCGGTTGCTCTCCCCCTCTCCAGCTGTCTTTCAAGAGAGGTGTACCTTTAGCCTACACGGAAGCCTTGGCATTAGCTCATCTCTTCCCCCCTTTCAGGTTAAGATAGCAATGACACTAATAGGAAATCACTTACCCCCTGTGGACCCTTATGCACATACGTCCACAGGGGCAAGTCTGCTGCACGTCCTGCTCCTGCACGTCCTGAATGAATGAAAGAAATAGTAAATTGTATGTTTGGGGCTACTCATGTAAATACATGTAAAACCCAATAAAGTTGAGGTCTTGAGACCAGCCCAATTAATAATGTTTAAAGTAACTTAATTAGCAGATAGGTAGGTAGTTCATAATTATTAATAATTAGATTAGGTACCTATTCGGGCCAAGACGGAGCCCGTGTTTGAATCTTGTACAGCTCTAGTTCAGTTGTTGTTCAGCATTCTAGTTTTAATAATTGCTCAGTACTGTAGTCTTAGCAATTGTTTAGAATTGTAGGATAGCTCTTAGTTCGTAGTTCCTGGATCCCGGTGGTCTGCGCAGGTTATCTTTCTTAAGATGTGGAGCCTCTGTACGGAATAGGTCTAGTCCGTGATAATTAGGTAAGTTAATTAGTTTAGGTCCAAATTTAGGTAAGCTCATTTGCATATTCAGCCCTAGGACTATTTAATATTAGGACAAATTCCACATAGTGTGATCAGGTTCGTAACCTTTAGTGTTCAGATGGTAACAAACAGAAGCCAGGTTTAGTTACTGTTGTCTGCCCGTAGATAAAAGGGCAACAGTCCATAGTTCAGGCTTTAGTTTAAGCTCACAGCCAATATTGAGTCCGTAGGTGTTGGAATTGTAGTCTGTAAGAGTAGTATAGTGTGCACGTTTCGACCTCCAATCCCAATCTCGAATTTGTCCCTCCCCACTCCCTCCCTCCCGGGCCCGGCGTTGGCCGATTAGTGGATTTTTCAATTTTCAATTTTTAATTTTTTAAATTTTGATGCTTTTATGTTTATATTGTTAGTCTGGTTATCAGTTGTGTTAGCAAAATTGTTAGGTGGTTTTTACCCCTTTTCCTGGGGAGCGGTAGAGGACATTGAGCTACGGAGTCACATGACCTGAAAAAATATTCACTTGTTGTTCTTGTCGACCATAGAAACAAATGTTGTCGTTATTACCTCTTCTCCTACAATCCTTTCAGTTTTAATAATCGTTGGAGAATAACCAATAATAGGACCAAAAGCCAGTATAGGGGCACAAGCAGCTTACTTGGCTTCTTCATACGAACTATACTATCCATTAGATGCTATACCATCCGTTGTCGGCACCAGTACCTCTCGGCCATTTTTTGTGTTATATTTGTGACGAAAAATTGGTATTTCTTTATGCGCCTAGTCTTTTTATTGGCTATTTGTAGCTTTTTCCTTTATGCAAGCACACCTGTCTCAATAACTCTCAAAATGCTTTTGGCACTGACGGTTTCTATCTCAGATCGACAAACGGGACAAGTGTAATGTCTCAGAAACCAAGATGTTGTACAAAATTCGTGAAACATGTGGTCACAACTCAGCTTACTATCAAATTCTTCTAGAAAAATAGGGCAGTTTGAAGTATGTTTTATGAAACAAAAAGTTTGGTGCTCCGGCATGTCGGTCCCCATTTCAAAAATCTGAACGTCTGCTGCTAAGTGTGAACAACAAAGTACCAGCCTTATTCTTCCATTTCTTATGTAACAGTTTTCACAGAAATATGTTGGACCAATGAGGGAGAATGTTGCCTCGTTTATTTCGTGAAAGTAACTGTTTACTAGCTTTTCCAATGGTATGTGGTAAAGTTTACAGTTAGCAGTAGTAGAAAAAGGAGTAATACTTGATGCCATGTCAGATTTGTTACTCTTTCGTATGTATTCTATTGTTTCTGTTTTTATGTGCTCAAACCTTTATGTTCATTTTGGTATCCATTTTTGTTTATTCGTTTTTATTCATTGTGTCCTTCATGTTCAAGAACCGTCTTCTGTTTGATTCGATTTTATGTCTCCACCGTATTGGGTTTTTGTGGGGGGGCGGGGTGGTTGGGCGCGGTTGTTTTTTTTGTGTTTTTTTGGGTGTTTGGTTTTATGTTTTTGTGGTTTTTTGTGGTTATGTTTGGTTTGGCTGTACAGTGGGTAAGGTGTTTTTTTTTTTCTTGGAGCCGAGGGGGGGGAGGAGGAACGGGTTGGAGGGATTTTGGTCAGCGGGGCGAGGGGGGTGGGGGGCAAGACCGGGGGCAGAGTAACCATAGAAGAAATTGGGTAGTATACCGAGAACGGAGTTTTATTTTTGGAGGGTGTGGGACCTCTCGTTAAAAATTTCATTGGAGTCTTTCCCATTGTCCATCTTCCTGAAGCGGTGCTAGACAATAGCTGCTTCGTAGCCAACACCGACCCCTGCCAACTTCCTGGACAGCATTGGGTTGCATTGTACCTTGGCGATTCCGCTGAGTATTTCGACAGCTACGGCCGACCACCACTCCAAGAGTTTGAAAAGTACTTTAACGATAGATTAGAAAACCATAACCCGGTTCGCTTACAAGATTACACCACTTTCGTCTGTGGGGAGCACTGCATCTACTTTCTTTACCACCGCGACATAGGGTTTTCTTTAGAAGATATAATTTCATATCTTAGGGAACGACCTTCTAAAAACGACGAAATCGTGAAGGGCTTTGTTGACAGTTGATAACTTTTGGGGAAAATTCATAAATGGGAGGTCAAAGCAGCTGGTCTAACGTTGAAAAGTCTTAGGTGTAAAATAATGGAGGAGGAGAAATAAGGGAGGAAAGGTTACGGCACAAGAAAGAAATTACACTCCACCGATGGGGTTCTTAGTAAAACCGGGGTTCCTAGGTTGGGGGTACAGCTATAATTGCCGTCTGCTCTATCTTCCTAATTGGGATTACACTCGCAATTGTTGTCTCTGCAGCACCTTCGGGAGTCTGTCTTGATCAACCAATGATAGACCAACTCAGAAAATCTTTCAGTCAAAAAGTAACTCTAACCGTCCGAGGAACTGAGCCTTGCTGGTACTCTCTCAATATCGACTGGGCTAAAATATGCTTCAGTCATAACTACGACGTCTTACGCGTCTATATCCCAACAGTCCTCTTAAGGGCTCCTCAAGGAAAAGGAATAAAAACCACTGTACAAAGTGCATAGGGACCAAAAAATTATAAAACTATAAAACCACAAAAAACATAATGAAATTGTAAAACCCAAAAAAGCTAAAAATAAAAAACCAGTAATGCGGCCTGGCGAAGGCTCAGAAGGTTCCCAAGCCCTTCCGGCAAGCCTGTAAAATTGCAGAGGGGTGGAGACATAAAATCGAATCAAACAGAAGACGGTTCTTGAACATGAAGGACACAATGAATAAAAACGAATAAACAAAAATGGATACCAAAATGAACATAAATGTTTGAGCACATAAAAACAGAAACAATAGAATACATATGAAAGAATAACAAATCTGACATGACATCAAGTATTACTCCTTTTTCTACTACTGCTAACTGTAAACTTTATCACATACCATTGGAAAAGCTAGTAAACAGTTACTTTCACGAAATAAACGAGGCAACATTCCCCCTCATTGGTCCAACATATTTCTGTGAAAACTGTTACATAAGAAATGGAAGAATAAGGCTGGTACTTTGTTGTTCACACTTAGCAGCAAACGTTCAGATTTTTGAAATGGGGACCGACATGCCGGAGCACCAAACTTTTTGTTTCATAAAACCTACTTCAAACTGCCCTATTTTGCTAGAAGAATTTGATAGTAAGCTGAGTTGTGACCACATGTTTCACGAATTTTGTACAACATCTTGGTTTCTGAGACATTACATTTGTCCCGTTTGTCGATCTGAGATAGAAACCGTCATTGCCAAAAGCAATTTGAGAGTTATTGAGACAGGTGTGCTTCCATAAAGGAAAAAGCTACAAATAGCCAATAAAAAGACTAGGCGCATAAAGAAATACCAATTTTTCATCACAAATATAACACAAAAAATGGCCGAGAGGTACTGGTGCCGACAACGGATGGTATAGCATCTTGGATGGTATAGTTCGTATGAAGAAGCCAAGTAAGCTGCTTGTGCCCCTATACTGGCTTTTGGTCCTATTATTGGTTATTAAACGGGTTATGGTCCTCCAACGATTATTAAAACTGAAAGGGTTGTAGGAGGAGAGGTAATAACGACTATATTTGTTTCTATGGTCGACAAGAACAACAAGTGGATATTTTTTCAGGTCATGTGACTCCGTGGCTACCCCAATAGTCCTCTTAACGGCTCCCCAAGGAAAAGGGGTAAAAACCACCTAACAATTTTGCTAACACAACTGATAACCAGACTAACAATATAAACATAAAAGCATCAAAATTTAAAAAATTAAAAATTGAAAAATTGAAAAAATCCACTAATCGGCCAACGCCGGGCCCGGGAGGGAGGGAGTGGGAGGGACAAATTCGAGATTGGGATTGGAGGTCGAAACGTGCACACTATACTACTCTTACAGACTAGCAATTCCAACACCTACGGACTCAATATTGGCTGTGAGCTTAAACTAAAGCCTGAACTATGGACTGTTGCCCTTTTATCTACGGGCAGACAACAGTAACTAAACCTGGCTTCTGTTTGTTACCATCTGAACACTAAAGGTTACGAACCTGATCACACTATGTGGAATTTGTCCTAATATTAAATAGTCCTAGATCTGAATATGCAAATGAGCTTACCTAAATTTGGACCTAAACTAATTAACTTACCTAATTATCACAGACTAGACCCATTCCGTACAGAGGCTCCACATCTTAAGAAAGATAACCTGCGCAGACCTCCGGGATCCAGGAACTACGAACTAAGAGCTATTCTACAATTCTAAACAATTGCTAAGACTACAGTACTGAGCAATTATTAAAACTAGAATGCTGAACAACAACTGAACTAGAGCTGTACAAGATTCAAGCACGGGCTCCGTCTTGGCCCGAACAGGTACCTAATCTAATTATTAATAATTATGAACTACCTACCTATTTGCTAATTAAGTTACTTTAAATATTATTAATTGGGCTGGTCTCAAGACCTCAACTTTATTGGGTTTTACATGTATTTACATGAGTAGCCCCAAACATACAATTTACTATTTCTTTCATTCATTCAGGACGTGCAGGAGCAGGACGTGCAGCAGACTTGCCCCTGTGGACGTATGTGCATAAGGGTCCACAGGGGGTAAGTGATTTCCTATTAGTGTCATTGCTATCTTAACCTGAAAGGGGGGAAGAGATGAGCTAATGCCAAGGCTTCCGTGTAGGCTAAAGGTACACCTCTCTTGAAAGACAGCTGGGGAGGGGGAGAGCAACCGCTCTCGTCAAAAGCTCAACTAGCACTGACTGAGAAGTCGAATTTCAAGCTGAGACCCCATCAGGGAGGCGGACTTCCGACCCCCTGTAGCCGATTGGTTGATTTCGCGCGATCATTGCAATCTCCGTTTCTGATTGGGCTTCCGAGTCGTGGCCAACGGTAGCCCAAGTGTGCCGGCCGCCAAAGAAATCCAGATTTATGGCTTGTAAGCCATAAATCTGGAAAGAAAATATTTTCGGCCACACTTCGAGTGGCGAAAATTTTGGGATTTTATGACTCTTAAAACTAATGAGCCCAAATGCGAAAAGCAAATGTTTTTCAGTCTGCTTTTCGAGACAAAATTTACATCAATGCATGGAAGAGGCCAAAGGAAAATATGGAAAAAATGAAAGGAAATTGCTAATTGGTAAGGTTAACTTAGAAGGCCACTCTTGAGCCTTACTTTTGGGAGGGGAAACTTTTAATTTATTTTATTTGGGGTTCCCCCTTCTCTACCTCCGTCTGTGCGGCTGTATTTGCAAAGACGGGGTATGAACCAATAAATCCCCGGAGGAACAAAAGTTCCTCCATTTTACAGTTTTGGCCTCTTGGCGGCCACTTCAAGGGGTCTTTATTGCGTAGACAAACAAAAACCCAGACCAACAAAGAAGAAAGACCCCTTCAGGAGGTCCAGGGCGACCTCCCCTAAAACTTAACTACCTACCTACATTTAACTAATACCTAAGCTAAAACATTATTTTATCTTACCTACGACTGAAAACTAACTAAGTACCTACATTTTAAATGTCTGTTTTTCTTTTTAGGGGTTAATCCCCTCTATACTAGTTACTTCCTACCTATATGTGTTAGGGTAATGCGAGTTCTTTCTCAGCCTCCAGCCTAGTGCTGGAGAGGCCAACTGTGGCTCCCTCTTAAGGGGGGGGGGGGGTTTCGACCTCCTCCGATTTTGCTCATTTTTACATATTTTGCACTCACAATGGGCCCGCGAAACAAGACAAGTGCGTTTTGCGCAATATTGCTTCTATCGTTCTGTAGAGTCCTTCAAAGGTGACTCCGACATGTGTTAAACATAGGAAAATGAAAAAGGTAAGGTAAAAAAGTTTGTGTTCAAAAAATTTTTCGCTGTGTAAGAGACTCAGCTCTGAAATTTTTTCACCCTTGTTAAGGACATAATGTAGAGTGCAGCGAGTGACTTTGGTGCAATTCTGCTGAGAATTAAAATTCTGGCAAAGTTTTAAAGTCAGAATTTGTGAAAATTCCGAGTTTGGCTATTTGCCAAAATTCCAATTCTCAACAGAATTGCACCAAAGTCACTCGCTGCACTCTACATTATGTCTTTAACAAGTGTGAAAAAATTTCAGAGCTGAGTCTCTCACACAGCGAAAATTTTTTGGACACAAACTTTTTCACGTTAACTTTTTCATTTTCCTATGTTTAACACATGTCGGAGTCACCTTTGAAGGACTCTACAGAACGATAGAAGCAATATTATGCAAAACGCACTTGTCTTGTTGCGCGGACCCATTGGGAGTACAAAATATGTAAAAATGAGCAAAATCGGAGAAGGTAGAAAAATCGCCCAAAAAAGCGACCCCCCCCCCTTAAGTCACGTGGAGACCTTACGTGAATGAACGTATGAATAGGTTGATTCACGTAAGGTGTCTGGGAGCTCCATGCGTTCTCCAGAAAGCTGGGCATCCGACAAGATGAAAGGCCCAGAAAGAGGGAAGAAAAGGAAAACAAGAGGGGAAGTTAAAACTCCCTTTAAAAGAAAAGAGAAACGAAACCAATACGTAGGGACTTAGTTGAACCCTGTATAATTAATTTGTACTTTTTATTATTTCAGAATTCAAAGAAGAAGATGATTTTAAAGTAATTTAAAGTAATTATAATGGTATCCGTATTTGTAACTTGTTGTTTTAGACTGGATTTTAAAGTTTATAATTGTTTTGTAATTAGTGATGCAACAGTCACGCATCGGAGGTGAAGCGGGGGTCTATATGACGACCCACTGCTCTGCAACTAAGGTTTCTGGTTCGAATCCGTAGAGACTGACAATCTTTCATTTTTCCTGCGAACTCCACGTTTCTTTTCCTTTTCCGTTTTACAAAACTGCGGAATGCGCTTTTGGCCATACGGGTAGGGTAGGAGGCCTCTAGAGGAGGCTCTCCCGCACATAGGAAGATTAGGGTTCGATTATGAGCTCTAAAAATCAGTTAGCGTAGCTTTCTTGAAGATTTTACGCAAATCTTACATGCTATACATTTCAAACACATCAACGATAGGCAATTTCAGGCTGTTCAGTGGCCTCTATAACGGCCCAAAGAAAAGATCGGTGTTTAGACAGTTGTACCCTTGATTAGTGAACACAAGACCGGTGTCAGGGCAATTCTAGCTTGACAGACAGTAATACACGGTGTTTTTAGCATTTCATTACCAGTCACTTATCTACACTAGTAATCTGGCACAGCGGTCAAGGTATTAGTGCAACCCGAGCCAGAGATCGTTCACAGATTACAAACAAGATCCGTTTTTTGCTGATTTCAACCTTACATCCAGATTTTGTATTTTCAAACAAGTTTAGCCCTTTTCTTCTTCTGGGGCATAGTTTGGGTTCAAACTTGGGCCTAATTATCCTTATTTTCTAGTCTGCCTCGAGGCTGCTTAGATGCAAAAATACGATTTTATTGAACCGAACACAACAATTACTACAATAATGAAAAGTATTTTCATTACATATTTAAGCGAAGGCTTTTAAGCGAAGCCTTTTAAGCTAAGGCGTTTAAGCAAAGCCGCTTAAGCTTTTTATGAAAAAGCACAATGTTTGGAGGAGGTAAGAAATCTAACCGTCATTTTAAAGCATATAACGTGCAAATACTCCTCACTTTACGAAATCTATTAAAATAACTTAATTTTCTACCATGCCGTTTACAAATAAACCAACACTGTCCTTAATGTGTGGCAGCTATCCCTGATAAACTGATTTCCTTGAAAATAGCTTCTTGACCCCCCGACGCCGTTTCAGGCTTATACTGAGTCAGCCACCAGGAATAACTCTATATTTGTAATATATTTGTAATAGCAAATATTCATATTTCTTTTAATTCATTGTCCTCTTTCAAGCCAGTCCGGCCGATCCGTCTCTTCGACTACCTACTTGGAGAGGAAAGGCTAAAAACCAAACATTTTTAATCTCTTCACCTATAAATTTGGGACTAGTCCCAGAATGTTAAAGAGGACCAAAACAATATTTTTCGAAAGTTTTGTCAATTTTTCTGAAGAATTGAAGTAAGTAGGGTAGAATTTACACAATGCTATACTAGCACCCTAAAATAGCACGCTTCATTCATTTTAAATTTAATCAGTATCAAATTTTTTTGATTCATTTTATCCATTGGCAAAGTCAGGTTCCAGGAACAAACATTCCATACCGGAACGTTACATTTACTGTTTGGCGAATTGGCAAGAGAAATATCAGTTGTTAAAATGTCTCATTATTGCTTCATGAAAAGTAAGGCATATGATGTGAACAAGACTGTACATGGATCCACCAGTCTAAAACAGTAGGGGCAATATCAGGCCCTGTAAGTAAAGCTAACTTGAAATGATTCGGACACTGATGAGAGGCATTGTGGATTTATGGTGTATGAGAAGCTTTGTATCCCATATTGCATGTGAGATATTGCTCAAAATCGGTCAAATTTTGAAGTAAAATCGCGTCAGCATCTTAAAACGGGAAGTGCTATCAACATTTTTTATAGTGACGACCAGGAATGTTTAACTGAGTCACTTTTTGTGACCCATGACCCACTCGACCCAAACGCAAATTTGACCCAGAGCCAAAGCGACCCATAAAATTTAAAAATAAGTATATAATTATTAATTATTAAAAATAATTAATACCTGAGTTTAAGATTTGGCGAGGCCCTGTGACCCAGAGCCAAAATTACCCACTAAAATTGCTGACCCAGACCCAAAGTGACCCATAGGAAGCTTAACTCAGACCCACACTAACCCACAGGATTCACAAAATTAGTGACCCAAGCAAAATAGTGACCCAAACGACACATGACCCAGCTTCCATGCCTGGCGACAACTTTTTAGCTGAAATTGTTTTAAACATATATTAATGTAAAAATATTTTTCGGCCATTTTTGCTTACGCCTTGCCAAATTTTTGCTTACATCATGCACCAAGGCTTGTACCTAGATCGGAATGGGGAGGGCTTGAAGCCCCATGCCCTCCATGTTAATATGAGCAGCCAAAGAGGTTATCATAGTGTGCTTAATGGAAATTCCATGAAAAGGCTGAAATAAATTTTGACTTGGCTAACGCCGCAGTTTAGCACTTCGAATGGCGACTTCGCTGATTCAAAATTCCAAATGAAGCCTCCTCCCTAATCTCTTAGAATAGAGTGTTCCATTCTTTCTAATTAAGTCAGCTTCTTCATCTTTCTCATTTATATGAAAAGTACTTGACTGCCGAGCTGATAACAAAAATAAGCACACTCTTAATATCAGTGTGCGCTCGCAATTACGTATTTTACATGTCCCTACAAAATCATGTAGTCGTCGACAATCTAACTTCAAATGGCTTAGACCTTATCCGTTCTGAAAATATGTTTAAGTATAAAAATGATTAGCTGGTTTTGTTTGAGTTTAACGATATTTCCTAAGGCAATATAATGAGTTTTATAAACTAGAATCTTCTCCGCATGGTTTGCTTTCATCCCACAGTCTTTCCAAGCATCCTACGCTACACCCATGTCGCGAGCTAATTTCTGAACTTCTTTGAAGTTGCCAAAGCTGTTGCGCTAGGCTTGATTGCAGCTTTTGGCATGCAATTTGTACAACGTTCTTGCAGCTAGATTCGGAATACAGGGTCAAGTCCATTTGCGCGTCAGTCAATATTTCTGTAATAGCGGCAGTTGGGCGGTAGTAGTAATAGTCGATGAAGCTAAATCATCGGTAACTTCAACCAACTACTCCAGGCAGACTCAACGCTCAATACTAATATTCTGTCCCATTTCTTGTATACTTAAATGACTTGCCATTAAAATCGGGAAACGAATATTTTATCTGCGGTTAAACGCGTGATTGAAAGCTTGACCTAATTCAGTCAGGTATGAGTTCTGCGGAATCTTGCTAGGTTTGTCCTCTCAATAGTTTTTGATGACGCACTAAGAATGTAGCTGAATTAAAGAGCTTTTTACTAAATAAATACAAACGTCTTTATATTGCCGTAGAGGAAATAGCTGGTGAGGATAATCACTGCTTCATTTTCCCGATCTGCAAATAAGGAACACCTTTTTCCTCTGGTTTCCAGAGTTGGCTGAACCACCAAGTTGACCAAACTTGCTGGGCTTTGCCTTCTGGCCCAAGCAGTATTAGGCTTACCAAATACTGAAGGAAAACTATTCTCTATATAGATGTAAAGAAAAGGGTTCTTGGGGGTCGTTTTAATTCACCTTTCTCTTTCGTTCACTCGACAACAGATACTAATTCTTCATTCAAGCCTCCTAATTATTTGATCACAATCACAGGGGTCCTAGATGAACATTACTAAGTAAATCTATGGAGATAATATCTCAGACGAATTCGCAGTTCCTTAGCTCTGACGATCAATCTAGCTAAACTCTACTTCTCGCTCAAGCGCAGCTGAAGCCCAAGTACTGAATAAATTAATTTAAATTATTATTTTAATGTAACAGTCACAGTTATAGTTATGCACAAATTTATAATTATCTACAGTTAAATTACACAAGAACGTATGAACCTAGGTAAGCACAACAAACAGCAGATATGGTCAAACAGGTACAGGACACAAGGACAGACATTTACAGTTTACGGACAATCAAAGACAAGAAACAAGAACAAACATTTTCAGTTATTCCCTCAATTTTAATATCTCCTTGAAAGTCTCAAACACGATTTCCAATGCAAGTCACTCTGATCAACTTACGAACTCAAGTTACCTCCGGTAGATGGGCTCTGAGTGTGAAACGGCCGGTTCCAGATAAGTCGGTCTTCCAAAGGAGGATAAATGGGTGAAATAGGAAAGAAATAAGCGAGACAGAGAAAATCAGTAAAACAAGACGCGAGTCGTGGCTGGCTCAAACACAAAAAATAATCAGGTCCTCTCCGACCTTTCTAACAGAATCCGAGTGAAGACCGGTCTCTCCCGTACAGGGCCCTCGGTCGTAAAAAATCACAAGAGTACAAGTAAGCCAAAATAGAGACCACTGCTCAGTTCGCCAGCGCAACCACGACTGATTTGAAAATTTGGGAAAATTTGAGGTTTCGGGGAAGACCTGTCAATCATGCGTGCGTGACGTGTAAGGCGGAGCTTGCGGCTCCCTTTCGTGTAATGCGTTTTGTGAGTGTGTGTATCGTCATACGTCACTTATCTGTGACGTATGAACCCAGCTCTCGGGGTGAAGGAGGCTCCCAAAAATCCCAAACTTGGACGCATTAACCCCACTTAGTTTCCTGGGGAGATAAGTACCCGAAATTTTGAGCTTTTTCGTAAACAAACTCATAAATTTCCAAAATGGATTTTCTTTTCAAAGTTACTTTCCAAGAGGCACAAATACGGTCCAGCACACAACTTCAAATAAAACCCGCAGATTCATGACGACACTCAAAATGACCACAAGAACATGCATAAATTTCAATGTATTCAAACAATATCCAAAAGACTTAGCTAGCAACACACACGCGAGAAACCACAAAAATTAATTGTCACCAAATAGCATTATGGAAAATTAATTGTCACAAAAATACTGAATCTCACAAAATTAGCATTAACTCAGTTAATTCAATGAAAAATCAATCGCCACAAAAATACCCAATCAATACAAAATTATTCAATCAATTCGAATGAAAAATTAATTGCCAGAAGAGTACGCAACCACCTCA
>JASAND010013354.1:0-33047 GCA_030248195.1 Trissonchulus latispiculum
TCTTCCACATCTCCGTCCTCGAGCTGATTTGCAGCAGTTCCCTTTCTGTTGGTGCTCCTCTCTTCCGTTTGGTGAACGGCTCATATTCGTATTCGGTGGCAAATATGGCAAGGCACATGTGCTCAACCTGTTGGGAGCGCAGACTGTACCGCTTAACCATATTCATCACTTCAATGTCTGTTGAAGTTGGATTTTTCTGCATCAACTGAATCAATTCTTCCTGATTCTTGAGCATCACGGTTGGCAGCCGTTCTTGGAGGGGACGTTGTTGACGAAAATGATATCCCGACTGCAATCCACCAGCTTCAGCTGGAGGTCAAAGAAGGCGCATTCAATCTTGCAGATCTCCGAAGATTTCAGGAATGCATTTCCCAACAGCTGCATTTGCCGCATCAAGTCCACATTCCCATCATGAATTTCTCTTCGAACAAAAGACAACAGTTGGCTGGACAACATAGTTGCGACCTCTCATGATGTAGCTGATGATGTACTCAGCTACGGGCAAATTCGTCCAATTGAATTTGGATGTCCATAATCGGCCCTCCAATGTTTCCCAATTTTCGGATTATACGCATTGATGTGTATATCACAAAGGTCTTGCTTGGAGCGAATACTTCCGTGTAATTGAAGCTTGACCGAACGCATATGATGCATCGGTCCAAATCAATTTCCGGATATTGGAGAAAGATCATTGGAATGATCTTCAGCTTCTGGATCTCAAAGCTAGCTTCATCTGGATCTGTCTGTTCTGGTTTCACGCCGTTCCCCGGCATGGATACGGAGAATTCTCTTCTCAATTCGGAATGAAGAGTTTGGAAGTTCCTTGAGTTCGGCCTTGGGAACTGTCTTGGGATGATACGCAGAAAAAGAGATTGTCCGCTCTGCTGCTGGCTATCAGGATCTTCCTGTGACGCTGATCGGACTAGACTGTCGATGGCTTGCCTACACAGGTCATCAGCTTCAGCCTGTCCAGAAACACTAGCAGCGCAGAATGGTTCCAATATGAAGGTGGACGGCATCGGTTCGATGGGATAACCAAACCGGCAGGTTGAGCCCTTCTAATCGTATTTTTCATACGTTGCCTTGTGAGTGTGAACTTGAACAGCAACGTCAAAGGATCGCAATGGTTGTCGCAGACACAGGAGATGTTCTGATCAATGTAGTCTGCAATTTCGTCGGCGGTAGCGCAGTTGAAATCAGGGGCTCCTTCACACCAGAAAAGGCCATGCGTGTGCACTTGACCCCTGGTCTGAAACTAGTTTTGAATGAAAAGGTCCTTCAACTGGCCGATTGGACTGTCCGGATGCCTCAGCGTTTTTTTTGGTGAAGTTCTGCGTAGCGGTCATAGTAGCGAGCAATGAACACGCTACATTCATTCTGCAGTCGACACATCTTCTTCGAAGGGAATGCTGGATACATCATCTTCCTGGATAGTATCATCTGTCCAACTCTGTCTTCAGCATCACTATAAGCTCTGTCCACCGATCTCTGGCAACAGACAGAGTCATGAACATCGCGAAGGTCCACGAAGGTCTCGATCATGGCAAACAGATTTTTCTTCTGGGCGTCCTGCCAACCTGAACTACGGCGGACATTTCTGTGAAATTAAAGCTTTATTTTTCCTTGCCAGTTCTTCTACCACTGTTCCTTGAATGATGTTGCTTACTGTATATTTTACTGCAGCCTCCCTTTCCGTTGCATTGTTGTTGTTCATGTCTGGGCTGCATCAGCTGAGAAAACGCTGCAGGGCACTTCCGCCATCTACTGGCCCAGCATGAGTCTTTGCATGGTCAGGTCCACATCGGAGAATCCGGGATGGAAATGATGTGAGGGATTGACCCAACCGCTCGGTAGCATACACGTTGCGTCTTCATCCAAATCGACATGCCACCATGGACGCGTTCCACCTGCGGTGTTTACTCAGTAAAACCATATAGTCATCGCGAAAGCCTGCAGCGTGGATCTTCCATTTGCATTGAATACTTAGCACGATCAGCAGTTGTCATGCTGGTTTCTGGCACGTCTTCACCACCAAATATGTGTGGAAGCAAAGAGCTCCAGCATCCCTCGAGAGCAAAGGGTACTGGACGATTACCCTCACCCGGATTCACAATGACCTTCTTTTCGCTGAGGTCATACATTTCAGCCATGATCATCAGATTTTTCTCATCAGGATCGCTTGGAGCAAGCATGGTTGGTTGATCGATAGCATGACTGGAATCATCAACCGGCTCTTCTTCCCATTCAATATCACCGTCGTTGTCATCGGCAGTCGGCTCTGTCGTAGCCTCCACGTCGTCTCCGCCAACAACAGTACAGTGACCAGTTGTGCCACAGCAACAGGCGCTGGTGCCACCAGCAGGACAAACGGCTGTATCAAATCCCTCGACAACTCCTTCCGGCTCGATCATCATATTCAGTTGATCGTTGTCACGCAAGGACTGAAGGAAGCGATCAACGTCAAAGTCAACGTTTCTTCGATGCAGCTGGGCATTGTCGTACAGCCCTGACAGGCTTGCAGACCTTTCGTAACTCGGATTTGTTCTCGGCGATGAGCACCCAGCTTCTTCATCCGTGTCAGTTCCACGATGACGATGTACTGCAGTCAGCCAGGTTTCTCGGCAACTGACCAATAGATCGCTCCATTTGCACGGCACAGCAAACAACATTACCCACAGTCCTTGTTGTTTCCACACCGGCATTTGATGATCTGCATGAAGGGTATCATAGCGGCTGCGGAGTTGATTTCCAGCGGACGCAAGTCCTGCAGTTCGGGAACAATGGGAGGAAGTCGATAGTTTCCGGGACGAAGACGAGGACTTCACCAGCATCCAGTTTGGAACGGCAGTATCGGCAGATCAACTTCACGGGGTGCCACGGGATTCCTTGTCCAGACAAATTTGACAATTCGCATCGACGTACAGTTCGTTGATTTTGCTGACAAGTCCTCTGTTTCTGATCTTACCCACAACCGCCAAACCGTCCCGATATAACTTCTGATGACAAACACAGCACACATGCATGGGACCTTGCATGCGCATCGCCTCAAACGGTTCCCAGGCACCAGCTTCCGATCTTAGCCGTTTCTTTCATTCGCGATGCCGTTCTCTTTCAGATTCCAAACGAACTGGATCGGATCTTCGTGACTTCCGCAAAGTTTGAGTTTGTTCACGATGGGTATCCGCGATTTCTGGATCTGCATAGTATTCGCGCATCTTTTGACGGTGGGCTTCCCCAGTTTCATGGTCTCGATAGTATTCTCGCATCTGTTGACGATGGGCTTCGCCAGTCTCCGGATCTCGATAGTATTCTCGCATCTGTTGACGATGGGCTTCGGAAGTATCAGGGTCTCGATAGTATTCGCGCATCTGTTGACGACGAATGGCACCAATTTCAGGATTACGATAGTAAGCGCGCATCTGTTGACGCCGGGTTTCGCCGGTCTCAGGATCTTGATAGTATTCGCGGACCTGTTGACGATGGGCTTCGCCAGTCACAGGGTTTGCATAGTATTCGCGCATTTGTTTGCGCTTCTTACAGTACACGTAAATTTCCTATTAATTCAAAAATATTTATGGTTCATGTTTTCGAACTTGTTACAACTGAAAACGAAGTCCTAAGTCTCAATGGGGTCTGGGGCGGCGCCCCCGAAGTTGAAATTTTCAAATTTCATGTCATGAAACGCTATTGAAACGATTTAATTCTTTATAATAAATGATTTTTCAATTGACTAACGAGATTTTGTGATCCTTTAATTTGCTATTTCCTACGTTTACTGTCTTGTCCGACAAACTGAAACTATTATCCCATTGCGTATTCTGATCATATGAACCAATTATGCCAAGGCTGATTATGTTGGTGAGTAACACAGATAACAGCAAAACTGCAAGCAACTATAAATACAAACATTTGTTAGCATGTTTAATGAGAAATAATCTCTCTAAGATTAATAATAATCTAAATAACTAATATTCTAGCCGGAGGCGCCAAAATTTTTTAAGTGGCGCTCCAATTACACGAGGACCGGTTCTCCTGCAGTTCAATTTTCAACCAATCTCTTCTAATTTTCTACAACGATAGTTGGTGTTAAGTACTAGTTATTTGCTGAGTTTGAAAATTTATTGCTTGGCTCGCAACTTACCACACGAGGGGTAATTTTAAATTTTTCAAAATGGTATCACTCATTAACATTTAAATAAAAGTAGCTCAAATTTTGCACAAATCTATAAACTGGATCCTAATGCAGGCAGGCTTTTTTCATTTTTTTAAATTTATTGCAATTTTGAGTATTTTATAAATGATCAAAAACTTTAGAAGTCGATATCTCACGGAATTTAAGGTTTAAACAAAAAATGAAAAAAGTGCCCCTACGTACCTCTTTTAATAAACGTTTCATGCAAAATTTGAGCAACTTTGGTCGAAGCATTTATGAGAAAGTTAAATTGGAAAATTTCGCACTTATTGCTTTTGTTTTGCACATATATTATGATTTTAATAAGTTGCATAGTGCAGTTTATAAAATAATAAACAAATCCAACACAAAAGTATCATGAAATATCCTTTAGAATTCATTTTCGAACTGTTAGTTTTTACTTTGCTAAACGAAATGAGAATGGTCAACCGTAAATTTGCCAATTATTCAACCTGCCTGCTCCCTTTTGATAGAAACCACGTGCAGAAGTGATGTGGACATCGTTAAAAGCTCTTTTTATGCTCTATCACATAGTGCATTCGAATTAATCGTTTGGGGCTTTAATAAAATTTCGATTTTTTAAGCCATAATGGTAGCTAGCCAAGCAGATGGTCTCAGTTACTGAAATTTTGTCAAAACATGCCCCGCCAACCAAAGTAACTTCAGTGGGGATTTCTTTAAAATTGAGCAATCGGTCCTAATTTTACATCAATAATCCCGATATTAGAAGCTTAACCTCCATAATGGTGTTGAAAATGCATCAATGTTGAGCTAATTTGCAGTATTAATGTAAAATTTGTGTGTTTCTATGCAGAAGTTAAACGCCGCCGCTGAGCGCGGGCAAATTTTTTTGCCCATTTTTTTTTCAGGGGGGCTAAAGTCGTCTAATTTTCGAGGATGGCGGCCGCTTCCTGATTCACCCCCCCCGTATCTACGCTAAAGTGTATATACCCTCTTCAAATATATATACTTCAAAAAAATCACCCCAAAAAAATCCAGTCCCCTCCAAAAAATAGACCCCCCCCCAAGAAAAAGCGGGGCGCCCCTCTTCGTTTCAAATTTTGCCCTGAAAAATCGCTCAGAGAGCCCAAATTTTCTAAAATTTGCTGATTTGGCCGGAGATTTTTATTCAATTTTTGCCCTTTTTCCCTCTTTTTCCGTCTTATTTTTACTGTAGAAATCAACTTTTATAGCATATGCCGAAAAAATGGCACTATTTTTAACATACTTTTCAAAAAATTTTCGCCCCCCCCCATAAAAAAATTCCTTGCCCCTCGGACTTTTGGGCACACACAAGGAGCCCCTCCAAGAAAAAAATCCCTAGGATAAGCCTAGAGCATTTAGCGGTGGTGTCATTTTTGGACTACACCTCCGGTTCCGGCCGCGGCTGACCTGCCTCTGTCCACCTCCGTCCGGTCTCTAGTGTGTCTGTTATGGGTTTTTTAGTGGTGGCTGGTGGGGAGGGGGGCGCCCCCCCCCCCCCCCCCCTTTTTCGGGTTCCCCACTCGCCCCTCCCCTCCCCCCACTCCTCCCCCCCACTATTTTGGGCTTCCCCCACTCACTATGGGGTGCGAAAATGCTAAGTTTTAAGGATTTTGGTCAAAATTTTGAAACTTTTCCAGTCTAGCCGATTTTTTGGTCAATGGTCTATTTTACGGGTACTCAAACTTGATTTTTGAGCATTTAAGCATAGTTATAGCGGTATATGTAGAAAACAGGCTATTTTTACTGCATTTTTGGCATTTGGGGGGGAGGGGTCCCCCCACCCCCCCCCCAACACACCTATGGGTACCCCCCATCACATTTCGGAGGTCGGCCAAGATTTACCACCCCCCAGACCCAAAGTTCCAGGGAAACTATATATGTCCCTTAGGATTCGGAAAAATAATTTTGTCTCCGGCTTTGCTGAGAGCTTGCGAGGTTGCTGGGCTGCGCGGAGCAGACATTTTGGATGTTCCCTTGGCTTGGCTATAATTTGGGATGGGAGGCCCCTTCGGGTGTTCTGGGATTCCTGAGGGGTAGGTACGGGGCGGTTAGATTAACTGCTCAGCTGTATGGATCCGCTCTGCCTGGCCCTAATGATGCTGATGATGTTAGCGTAAATTAATGCCACTTTCAAAACCAAACCAATCGTGTCGAGAGATCCATTCGATCGATCCATCAACCAGTCAGCAGAGTCGATCAAAAGTTTGCTCCGATTTCCGCGAAAACTGCATATATCTGGGTTTTCTCTAGGTGAAAATAAGTGGGGTGAGGGGAGCCCCCCACGTGGGGGGGACGGGACCAAAAGTGGGGGGGGGGGGGATCCAAAGTGACCAAATGCCAAAAATGCAGTAAAAATAGCCTGTTTTCTACATATACCGCTATAACTATGCTTAAATGTGCTCAAAAATCAAGTTTGAGTACCAAAATAGACCATTTTGACCAAAAAATTCCGGCTAGACCGGAAAAGTTTTAAAAATTTTGACCAAAAATCCTTAAAACTTAGCATTTTCTGGGCACCCTATAGTGAGTGGGGGGAAGCCCAAAATAGTGGGGGGGGGACGAGTGGGGGAGGGGAGGGGCGAGTGGGGGGAACCCGAAAAGTGGGGGGGGGGGGGCGCCCCCCTCCCCACCAGCCACCACTAAAAAACCCAGTAATATATATACACTAGAGACCGGACGGAGGTGGACAGAGGCAGGTCAGCCGCGGCCGGAACCGGAGGTAGTCCAAAAATGACACTAAATTTTAAAACAGTTCTAGGCTTATCCTAGGGATTTTTTCTTGGAGGGGGCTCCTTGGGGGGGGCCAAAAGTCCGAGGGGCAAGGAATTTTTTTATGGGGGGGGCGAAAATTTTTTGAAAAGTATGCTAAAAATAGCGCTATTTTTCTGGCATATGCTATAAAAGTTGATTTTTATAGCAAAAATAAGCAGATTTAGTGTTGAAAAGGGCAAAAATTGAATAAAAATCTCCGGCCAAACCGGGAAATTTTAGAAAATTTGGCCTTCTGAGCGATTTTTCAGGGCAAAATTTGGTACCAAGAGGGGCGCCCGCTTTTTCTTGGGGGGGGGCTATTTTTTGGAGGGGACCGATTTTTTGGGGTGATTTTTTTGAAGTATATATATTTGAAGAGGGTATATACACTAGCGTAGATACGGGGGGGGGGGGGTGGGGGGGCGGCCGCCCTCCCCGAAATAATGGCTTTGCCCCCCTGAAAAAAATGGGCAAAAAATTTTACGCCCGCGCTCAGCGCGGGCGTTTAACTTTATTAGAAACACACAAATTTTACATTAATACTTCAAATTAGCTCAACATTGATGCATTTTCAACACCATTAAGGAGGCGCTTCCATTATCGGGATTATTGATGTAAAATTAGGACCGATTGCTCAATTTTAAAGAAATCCCCACTGAAGTTACTTTGGTTGGCGGGGCATGTTTTGACAAAATTTCAGTAACTGAGACCATCTGCTTGGCTAGCTACCATTATGGCTTAAAAAATCGAAATTTTATTAAAGCCCCAAACGATTAATTCGAATGCACTATGTGATAGAGCATAAAAAGAGCTTTTAACGATGTGCATATCACTTCTGCACGTGGTTTCTATCAAAAGTTACAGGCGGTTGAATAATTGGCAAATTTACGTTGACCATTCTCATTTCGTTTAGCAAAGTAAAAACTAACAGTTCGAAAATGAATTCTAAAGGATATTTCATGATACTTTTGTGTTGGATTTGTTTATTATTTTATAAACTGCACTATGCAACTTATTAAAATCATAATATATGTGCAAAACAAAAGCAATAAGTGCGAAATTTTCCAATTTAACTTTCTCATAAATGCTTCGACCAAAGTTGCTCAAATTTTGCATGTACGTTTATTAAAGAGGTACGCAGGGGCACTTTTTTCATTTTTTGTTTAAACCTTAAATTCCGTGAGATATCGACTTCTAAAGTTTTTGATCATTTATAAAATACTCAAAATTGCACAAATCAAAAAAATGAAAAAAGTGCCCCTGCATTAGGTCCGTTTATAGATTTGTGCAAAATTTGAGCTACTTTTATTTAGCCGTTAATGAGTGATACCATTTTGAAAATTTAAAATTACCCCTCGTGTGTAAGTTGCGAGCCAAGCAATAAATTTTTCAAACTCAGCAAATAACTAGTACTTAACACCAACTATCGTTGCTGAAAATTTGAAAGAGATTGGTTGAGAATTGAATGCAGGAGAGCCGGTCCCGGTAATGGAAGCGCCCCCTTAAAAAATTTTGGCGCCTCCGGCGCGAATATTGGTTATTTAGATTATTATTATTAATCTTAGAGAATTATTATTTCTCATTAAACATGCTAACAAATGTTTGTATTTATAAGTTGCTTTGCAGTTTTGCTGTTGTCTGCGTTATTCCCAACATAATCAGCCTTGGCATAATTGGTTCATATGATCAGAATACGCAATGGGATAATAGTTTCAGTTTTCGGACAAGACAGTAAACGTAGGAAATAGCAAATAAAGGTTACAAAATGTTGTTAGTCAATTGAAAAATCATTTATTATAAAGAATTAAATGTTTCAATAGCGTTTCATGACGAAATTTAAAAATTTTCTCAACTTCTGGGGGGCGCCGCCCCCCAGACCCCCCATTTGAGACTTAGGACTTCGTTTTCAGTTGTAACAAGTCGAAAACATGAACCATAGAATATTTTTGAATTAATAGGAAATTTACGTGTACTGTAAGAAGCGCAAACAAATGCGCTAATACTATGATAACCCTGTGACTTGCGAAGCCCATCGTCAACAGGTCCCCGACTACTATCAAAATCCTGAGACCGGCGACACCCGGCGTCAACAGATGCACGCTTACTATCGTGATCCTGAAATTGGTGCCACTCGTCGTCAACAGATGCGCGAATACTATCGAGACCCTGAGATCGGCGAAGCCCATCGTCAGCAGATGCGCGAATACTATCGAGATCCCGAGACTGGGGAAGCCCATCGTCAACAGATGCGTGAATACTATCGAGACCATGAAACTGGGGAAGCCCACCGTCAAAAGATGCGCGAATACTATGCAGATCCAGAAATCGCGGATACCCATCGTGAACAAACTCAAACTTTGCGGAAGTCACGAAGATCCGATCCAGTTCGTTTGGAATCTGAAAGAGAACGGCATCGCGAATGAAAGAAACGGCTAAGATCGGAAGCTGGTGCCTGGGAACCGTTTGAGGCGATGCGCATGCAAGGTCCCATGCATGTGTGCTGTGTTTGTCATCAGAAGTTATATCGGGACGGTTTGGCGGTTGTGGGTAAGATCAGAAACAGAGGACTTGTCAGCAAAATCAACGAACTGTACGTCGATGCGAATTGTCAAATTTGTCTGGACAAGGAATCCCGTGGCACCCCCGTGAAGTTGATCTGCCGATACTGCCGTTCCAAACTGGATGCTGGTGAAGTCCCTCGTCTTCGTCCCGGAAACTATCGACTTCCTCCCATTGTTCCCGAACTGCAGGACTTGCGTCCGCTGGAAATCAACTCCATAGCCGCTATGATACCCTTCATGCGAATCCGTCAAATGCCGGTGTGGAAACAACAAGGACTGTATGGTAATGTTGTTTGTGTGCCGTGCAAATTGGAGCGATCTATTGGTCAGTTGCCGAGAAACCTGGCTGACTGCAGTACATCGTCATCGTGGAACTGACACGGATGAAGAAGCTGGGTGCTCATCGCCGAGAACAAATCCGAGTTACGAAAGGTCTGCAAGCCTGTCAAAGGCTGTACGACAATGCCCAGCTGCATCGAAGAAACGTTGACTTTGACGTTGATCGCTTCCTTCAGTCCTTGCGTGACAACGATCAACTGAATATGATGATCGAGCCGGAAGGAGTTGTCGAGGGATTTGATACAGCCGTTTGTCCTGCTGGTGGCACCAGCGCCTGTTGCTGTGGCACAACTGGTCACTGTACTGTTGTTGGCGGAGACGACGTGGAGGCTACGACAGAGCCGACTGCCGATGACAACGACGGTGATATTGAATGGGAAGAAGAGCCGGTTGATGATTCAGTCAATGCTATCGATCAACCAACCATGCTTGCTCCAAACGATCCTGATGAGGAAAATCTGATGATCATGGCTGAAATGTATGACCTCAGCGAAAAGAAGGTCATTGTGAATCCGGGTGAGGGTAATCGTCCAGTACCCCTTTTGCTCTCGAGGGATGCTGGAGCTCTTTGCTTTCCACACATATTTGGTGGTGAAGACGTGCCAGAAACCAGCATGACAACTGCTGATCGTGCTAAGTATTCAATGCAAATGGAAGATCCACGCTGCAGGCTTTGCGATGACTATATGTTTTTACTGAGTAAGAAACTGCAGGTGGAACGCGTCCATGGTGGCATGTCGATTTGGATGAAGACGCAACGGTATGCTACCGAGCGGTTGGGTCCAATCCCTCACATCATTTCCATCCCGGATTCTCCGATGTGTGGACCTGACTATGCAAAGACTTGTGCTGGGCCAGTAGATGGCGAAGTGCCCTACTGTAGCTTTTCTAAGCTGATGCAGCCCAGAAATGAACAACAACAACAATATGCAACGGAAAGGGGAGGCTGCAGTAAAATATACAGTAAGCAACATCATTCAAGGAACAGTGGTAGAAGAACTGGCAAGGAAAAATAAAGCTTTTAATTTCACCAGAAATGTCCGCCGTAGTTCAGGTTGGCAGGACGCCCAGAAGAAAAATCTGTTTGCCATGATCAGACAGCTTCGTGGACCTTCGTTGTTCATGACTCTGTCTGTTGCAGAGAGTCGGTGGACAGAGCTTATAGTGATGCTGAAGACAGAGTTGGACAATGATACTATCCAGGAAGATGATGTGTCCAGCATTCCCTTCGAAGAGATGTGTCGACTGCAGAATGAATGTAGCGTGTTCATTGCTCGCTACTATGACCGCTTACTGCAGAACTTCACCAAAAAAAACGCTGAGGCATCCGGACAGTCCAATCGGCCAGTTGAAGGACCTTTTCATTCAAAACTAGTTTCAGACCAGGGGTCAAGTGCACACGCATGGCCTTTTCTGGTGTGAAGGAGCCCCCTGATTTCAACTGCGCTACCGCCGACGAAATTGCAGACTACATTGATCAGAACATCTCCTGTGTCTGCGACAATCATTGCGATCCTTTGACGTTACTGTTCAAGTTCACACTCACAAGGCAACGTATGAAAAATACGATTAGAAGGGCTCAACCTGCCGGTTTGGTTATCCCATCGAACCGATGCCGTCCACCTTCATATTGGAACCATTCTGCGCTGCTAGTGTTTCTGGACAGGCTGAAGCTGATGACCTGTGTGAGCAAACCATCGACAGTCTAGTCCGATCAGCGTCACAGGAAGATCCTGATAGCCAGCAGCAGAGCAGACACCCTTTTTCTACGTATCATCCCAAGACAGTTCCCAAGGCCGAACTCAAGGAACTTCAAACTCTTCATTCCGAATTGAAGAGAATTCTCCGTATCCATGCCGGGGAACGGCGTGAAACCAGACAGACAGATCCAGATGAAGTAGCTGAGATCCAGAAGCTGAAGTCATTCAATGATCTTCTCCAATATCCGGAAATTGATTTGGACCGATGCATCATATGCGTTCGGTCAAGCTTCAATTCACGGAAGTATTTGCTCAAGCAAGACCTTTGTGATATACACATCAATGCGTATAATCCGAAAATTGGGAAACATTGGAGGGCCAATATGGACATCCAAATTCAATTGGACGAATTTGCCGTAGCTGAGTACATCATCAGCTACATCATGAAGTGCAACTATGTTGTCAGCCAACTGTTGTCTTTTGTTCGAAGAGAAATTCATGATGGGAATGTGGACTTGATGCGGCAAATGCAGCTGTTGGGAAATGCATTCCTGAAATCTTCGGAGATCTGCAAGATTGAATGCGCCTTCTTTGACCTCCAGCTGAAGCTGGTGGATTGCAGTCGGGATATCATTTTCGTCAACAACGTCCCCTCCAGAACGGCTAACCGTGATGCTCAAGAATCAGGAAGAATTGATTCAGTTGATGCAGAAAAATCCAACTTCAACAGACATTGAAGTGATGAATATGGTTAAGCGGTACAGTCTGCGCTCCCAACAGGTTGAGCACATGTGCCTTGCCATATTTGCCACCGAATACGAATATGAGCCGTTCACCAAACGGAAGAGAGGAGCACCAACAGAAAGGGAACTGCTGCAAATCAATGAGGACGAAGATGTGGAAGATGAGCCACTGGAAGAACAGGATGATGATGGTGTCCCCTCTCACGAGGAGTTCCCTGACGAAATTTAGATTCCTCGGCTGGGCATCATGAAACAGCGATGCAAGCCCAAGATTCTGAGATGCGTCCGATTCAAGGAGGAAATCGATCGTGAACTGTACTATCGAGAGCTGTTGATGTTGTTCCTTCCATTCCGTGACGAGGACAACGATCCAATTGGTCTGTATGATTCCTATGAAGATCATTTCAAGGCCATTCAGGAACAGATCCAAGATATCATGGATCTGTACAGACTAGACGATGCTCAATTTGACGCTGCAATTGAGCACGCTCGAAATCTGGAGAACGAAGACTTCGTCCGGATGGATATCGGAGGGACCATGCAACAGGAAGCAGACCAGAACAGCATTGACGCTGAACGGGAGCGTCAGTTGGCATCATCGCAAGGATGGGAAACCGAATCCTTGGAATATGATATTGGCATGGATGGTGGGTTCAGGGTACTGGAACAGGTGACAACGGAAGCTGTCCACGGAGGAATGACAGAAGACGAGTACTTGAAAACCGTGCCAACACTGAACCCGAAGCAGCGTGCCATATTTGAAAACATCGTGATGCGCATTAAGAAGAACGAACGGGTTTCTGTTGCAATTGTAGGACCAGGTGGCGTTGGCAAGACGGTTCTCGCGCGACGCTTGCGGAAGGGCATAGACACTATTTGCCGCAAGATGTCCAAAAATGCCAACATCAATCCCGTCCTTGTGATGGCCTATACTGGAATGGCCGCATGCTTGGCGGAAGGCGTCACTATCCACAATGGTCTGGCTATTCCTGCGAAGCGGTGCAGTCCCGGAGAATATCGGGGGTTAGATCCTAAACACTTGCAGGCTCTGCGCAATGCCTATCATGGACTAAGAGCCGCCATTATTGATGAATTCTCAATGGTTGGCGGAAATTTCCTTCCCTACATCATGCGTCGATTGGAGGCTATCATGGGGGTTACTGGTGTTCCGTTTGGAGGTCTCCATATGATTTTGATTGGAGATCCCTATCAGTTACCTCCTGTCATGGACATTCCCCTGTGGGTGAATATGAGGGCTCAGTATACTGCGCCTTCACTTCCAACTTTTGGAAGGTCCAGGTGGAATGTGTGGAGCTGGATCAGATCATGCGGCAAAAGGATGGAGAATTTGCCGAGCTGCTGAATCGGGTACGGTTTGGTGCCGACTACATCTTTCCATCCGATGAGCAGATCCTTTGCTCTCGAAGCATGGTGAGAGACGAAGTAGATCAGATGATTGCGAAGCTGGATATTGAAGAGCGCCCTGTCCAGCTATTTGTCACCAACGATGAGGTCCAGCGATGTAACAAGAAGGCTTACGACGAGTCGAAGCTGCAGAAACTGGAGAACAAGGCGATTGATAGTCTGGCTTCTGACACTATTCATAAAGGCCCGTATTCATAAAGCGTTTCTAACCGTGGTTTGCATACCAGTGGTATGGCGGAAACATGATAAACCCATTCATCTTTAACAGTGGTATGCATACCACTGGTACCTTTCGAATGAATGGGATACCAGTGGTATTCCTTATAATAGACTGCTGTCAAATAATTTGATAAAAGTGAATAATTACTAATTAAATAATTTTATTTAAAACGAGTTTAAAACTGTTGTATGTTTCGATTTATCTGCTGGAATGAATATTGAAGAATTTATGCCGTTTGATTTTTAAGCCAACAAACACATATATACAGCTCTGATATGATTAGGAATTGCAATTTTAACCATTGGTATGGTACCAGTTGTATGGCACCAGTGGTTAAACTGTTTTATGAATTCGCTGTATGCCTGCGATACCACTGGTTAGCCATTGGTACCCCTTCTTCCATACCAGTGGTATGGGTACCATCCATAAGTTAACGCAGGGGGGGGGTCTGGGAGGTCCAAGCCCCCCAACCCGGCCAAGGTACAAGCCCTATCGCCGTAGGGAACAAGGGGTAACAAAAAATGGCCAAGGGGTAACCAAACACAGCAGGAAAAAATTTGTTTTTACAATAAAATTTCAAAAACTTTCCGGCTTCGCCGGAATTTTTTAGCTAAAATGCTTAATTTTTCGGGAAAATTGGGCAAAATTTAGAAATTGTTTCCAAAAATTCAAGATTTTTTGCAAATTTTGACAAAAAATTGCTATCTTTAATAAAATTAGCGTTAATTTTGCGAAAAATTTTACAAATTGTTTCTTGAGGTACAAGCCCCCTTGAAAATTTTTGTTAAAAGATACAAGCCCCCTCAAATTTTTTTTGGGGACAAGCCTCCCCCAGGACCCGACCCTATGTTAATGTATGGTACCATCGCTTTATGAATACGGGCCTATGGTGAGTATCATTGTTTACGTTATGTATATATATGTATGTTTTACGTTTGATATCAATGTGGCTGACTATAGGACACGCTATGCTTGGATTTTGTTTGGAAATTACTTCGTAAATGTTGACTGTGGTCAAAGCTTGACTCAAAACAAGGTTTCGAAATTGGAAAATTTTTTATTCAATATGAAAACTGATTTGTGATGTGAATTGGTAGTTAAGCATTTTACATGCGATTCCAGTATATATATGGATTTTGAAAATAGTTTGGGTATTTTTTGATGTAAATGTAATCGTGAACCTGGTGTCAGGTTTAATGTAACACGTATTTGCGTCACATTTTCTAGATATCAGTGAGAGTTGTGATTGTTACTGAACCGAAAAGCATATTTGTTAAATTGAATGTTATAGATGTGGAACACATGACATACTAGTTTGTTAGATTGTTTATTGTATGTTCATCTAATTAAGTATACAGTATTTTTGTTTTAGGTTCGAAAAGCCAAACGAACAGCAGCGTCATCAGGTCAGGAAGGAGTCAGGTCACGAATATTGGAGACAGCTGCTCTGCTTAGCCCAGAAAAGTCCGGTGGCATCTATTCCGTTCTGCACGTGTGCTTGGGCATGCGTGTGGAAATAGTTGCTAACTTGGACGTGGAAGATGGATTGGTCAACGGTGCTAGTGACATAATCCAGGCCTTTTCCAACAACAAAACCGTGATCTGGGTCAAGTTGCAATGCAGTGCCAATGCAGGGTGCAGAACAAACTATATTTCAAGGACTACCTTGGATCAGTGCTGCCAGGAAGGGGTGTCATTGACGACTATGGCACCTTTGCCGATCCCTCTTGGACCCCTATTGACCGATGCGAGAGAACATTCAGTCTTCGGTCTACAGAAATTCGTCGGTATCAGTTTCCTCTTCGTCCAGCCGAAGGGAAAACCATCCACCGAAGCTAGGGAAACACCTATTAGTCAGTAGTAGTGGACTTTTCTGGTGGGTCAGTATTCCAGAATGGTACCTACGTGGCCCTCTCCCGTGTGACGTCCCTGGAGGGCCTTTATCTGATCAATTTCAGCAGGAAGAAGATCAAGACTAGCAAAACGGTTGCTGCTGAAATGGCCCTTTTGCGAACCCCTGATTGCCAATTTTCCTTAATTGAGGAAATCGATTTGGTGGAAGGTGGTGAGTTGGTCCTGTACAAAAATGTTGCCATCCTTTCGAAATACGTTGGGCAGATTGATTCAGATAGGCGGTTCCAGATGGGATCTACACTGACCTTTGCGGAGTCAAGGTTGCGCCCTTCGGACGCAGACAGATACCGCCTATCTTTGAGAGATAACTTGCGGGGTCCTGTTATCAGTTCTTTGGCACCGGGACATAGAACTATCGCAGCCTATTACGACAGCAATATTGCCACTTCGGTGGAGATGTTTGGCAACCGGGACCTGAAGATTGAAGCTGTCCGGGTGAGGGTAGTCTCTGGCCGATCCTTTCATTTATTGGCCATCTACAGAAGCCCCAGTACGTCCCTAACGGAACTCTTCGATCAGCTGGCCTCGGTTCGGCAAGATCTTGGGGACATTGTTATTATGGGCGACTTCAATGTGGATCTCATCCACCGAAGTGGGGAATCAGAGAGGCTCGAACAATGGATGGTTGCCCGCCATTTCCATTGTGTTCTTCAGAGGGTCACCACCAATCTGGGGAACGCTTTGGATCACATATTGTGCAACTTTGAACACTGCTTTGGTGGTGTTGTATCCACTCACTATTCCGACCATGAAACTATCTTCGCTGCTGTTGGCTCTCAGCAGAAGGAAGCTCCTGGGCCTAGTGCTGTTGCTGTTTCACGACAGCAGCTGATTGAATGGCAGAGATCGACTGGAAATGTAAAGTCTGCCTATGTCAGGTCCGTGCCCCCCCCCCTGTAGCGGAGACATCCAATGGTGTGCCCCTGACTGTTCCTGTGGAAAAGCAGTCAACCCGTCCAAAACTCAGGGGGAAACGTGTAGCCTCAACAACACGGAAAGGAAGGAGCAAGGAAAGTGAGAAGCGGACTATCACCTGCGGGGTCATCAATAACGGGTGCTCTTGGTGAAGCGTGGTACCCAGAGCCATCTTCAGACATTCTGGACTGCTTTTACACAATAGAGGGGAGAATTGTTGCTATGCCAATTCTCTTATCCAGTCCCTCATTAGTCTGAAGTCCTTGGAGCGATTAGTGAGCCTCCGTTCCAGGAATCCCACTGAAAAGGTTTTTGGCCAATATTTTTCCAGTGCCAAAAAGCCAGGTATGTGGCCAACAAACAACAGGACGGTTCGCTATTCGTGCAGTCTATGCTTGACGGCTGTAGCAATTCTGTGCAGGAGCTTTTCTTGTCCCAGAATGGTAGATACATTCGCTGTGATGATTGTCAAACAGTGAGAGCTGGGGCTCCTATCACTGATTATACCGTCATTTGCGAAGTTCCTGCTGGCGAGATTGACTTTGCGGAAGCCCTGGACAATTTATGCCAGGGCACACCCACCCTTTCTGACCAGGACCTTGACTGTGCTCGATGTGGTGGTCGACATCGAAGCTATATCTGGCCGGAAATTCAATACCTCACCCAAGTTCTGGTTGTCCGGATTATGCTGCTTCAGATGAGGGGAACGGCCGTCGTGTCCTGGAACGGCAAGACATTTCCTTTTCGAATTTCCATCATAACATTATGGTGATTGGCAATACTGCCTACAAGTGTGTTGTCATTGTTAATCACCATGGGGAGACGATTTCTTCAGGCCATTATGAATGCGGGGTCCTCCAGTAAGTGGCAGTAATTGGCTTCTTATTAGCGATGAAATTGTGAAGATCGCCCTGAGCCTACCCTAGTCAATGCGTATCTGGTCTTTTTCGAAAAGATCGGTGACTAGTAGGAGATTCCCAAATGATTGTGCCTTTTGAACTGGTTAACACTATAGCACACTGCCACCAATCTGTATATATCCCTTCCCTTGATCCATATGTCTGATTCCTGTTACGAATGTCGTGCAGGTTTCAGGTATTCGACTTTTGTCGCCCTGAGAACAGTTATTGTTTTCGCTATTCCTTATGTTATATATCGGCATTATGTAATATCTACTGTATTTGAATCCTGATACTGGTTTTGTTGGTATTGCTGTTCTTTATTTCGTAGTATGTTTGTGTACGTAGTTTATATGTATATAGTAAAATGTATATAAAAAAGAAAAAATGAAAGAAAAGAAAAACGAAAAAACAAAAAAAGCGAAAAAACAAAAAAACGAAAAAAACGAAAAATAAAGAAAAGTAAGAAATGTACGTAGAACTGTAAAATGTATATAAGTGTATTGTTGTAATGCTGACTGTATTACTGTGTATTAATACTTAGTATTATGAATTATTCTACTTACTGTGTACGTATTGTGTATTATGAATTATTCTACTTACTGTGTACGTATTGTGTATTGTCTGTTGTTATATATATGTATCTGCTTTGTTAAATCATAGTTTCAAATTTGAAGGTTTTAAGGTACTGGTATCGCTTTGTGTAAATTTGATCCTATAGGCTTTAATTCTTTATGAAAGTGGATGAAACATTCCAAATATACTATTTCGGTGCTCTTTAACATTCTGGGACCAGTCCAGCATTTTTAGCTGCAAAGATGAGAAATTTTTGGTTTTTGCCATTATTCTCTCAATACATAGTCGAGACACCGGATTGGTTGGTATGGCTGGATAGAGGGCACAGAAATGAACACTTTTGCTTTTACAACTTTTGAGCTATCTCTAGTGGTTAAGTCAGTATAAGCAAAAAACGATTTTTGGGGTCCAAAAATGGCCGTTTTCGAGAAAATCAGTTTTTTCAAAATTACTGCCAAATCATATGGACAATTTTGGTTTATTTATACTCGATCGATACACAGTCTCATTGCACATTTTATCAATGCCTATTAGCCGGAGTTTGTTGCTCTAAAGCTAGAGATTTGGCAGAAAAACGATTTTGGCAAAACTGCGATTATTTTGTTTTGAACATCGATTTCTCAAAAACTACCCAATCGATTCGCGTGATTTTTGGCAGGATGAGAATTCGCACTATTGCGGAGGTACATTTTTCTTGGTTTGAGCTAAAACATCTCCAGTTGTGAAAAAACTCAATGCAAAGTTGCGAAATTTTGTGTCACCGCACATTTAGTGGATTTTCTTGACCGTTAAAACCTGCTGAGCCAAATCCAAAAAAATGTCCCTCGGCCCACATGTCCTTTATAGGACAGCACAAAAAAAATTTCGGCCGATTCCACAGTTTTGAGAAGTCGATGTTCAAAAATTTTTGGTCTGTATTCTGCCTGTAAGATGTTAGTGTGTCAGACAATTTTTGCTATTTTTTGCCAATTTTGCTAGTTTCGTACTCTTATGAGAATCTACATATTGTAAGCTTTAAAATGATGTATAAAGCTCTTTCCAACTCGCAAAATTGCGAAAGTTATAGCGTTTCAAAATATACCCACAAAAGCAATGCACAAAAGGATACCAGCACCTTAAAGCTGTTACTGATACAGTTCAGCTATCAAGATTTTAGTGCTCAGATTTTGTGCTTATCATTAATGTCTTTCAGCTATTGTCCAGTTTATTTGAGGATATCACTAATTTTAAGAATCGAAGGACAGTTCATTGTTATCACGATGGGGCTGTTGAATTGCATAGTCAGAATTATATCTGCATAATTTATGACATTTAAAGCATTATGAGTTAATTTCGCATCATCTTAAAATACTGTGCATCATAGCAATTTTCGTAGGAAAATTCTGAGTTCTAATTGCTTATCAATGTTTTCTTTTGTCGAGGTCATTAAACATTTAATCTGTTAGACTGTTACTGATGCAGTTCAGCCTTTCATGAACATGTGTAAAGTTCAGTATTCAGATATGATGATATGGTAATGTTTGATAGTTTGGGTCGATGCGATTTGAATCGATGCTTGAATGAGCTGTTGAACCTAGCATTTCGTTTTGTAATATAATTTTTAACTATAGCATACGTATGTACGTCTTGGTTAAATTGGACAGGAATTTATTTCTTGAATTTGTTTAGTGGAATTTACGTATATATATTTTCTTAAATTAAATTGTACCAGTGTCCATCTCTTACTGATCCAGTGGAGATGACTCTGATACGTGAGAAAATTTAGTATGAAGGCTAGAAAGTGCTGAAATATTCAGCATGAATCAACATCTAATCTACTTGAAATATTGTATTGTTTCTGTAACATTGTATACTGGTAATGTAACTATGGGTAAAATGTAATGAAGAACGGAGGGAGTTCGTAGTTATCGGATAGGTGCAGATTTCCGTACACTCCTGGCTACACACCGTTGTCGCATAAGGGTTCGTAATGGAAAAACTTTGCGAATCAAGTCAACCCCACCTTCTCGTGGTATGTTCGGATTCCGCCGACGGGGCTCTGGCCGGACTACATAATAGCACATGCTACTAAAACATCTCAGAATATTTGTGCAATACATCGTTAATTTCAATATTTTGTGCTACTGTAGTCTGTCAAATAGGTAAAAGCCTCTACTCATCTTTCTAATACTTGTGAATGAGAAAATATCCTTTTCGATAAATTTGTGCTGTCTTTCTATCTAGTTCCATATACAGCCACATTACTAATTTGATCAATTGTTGTTGCATGAAATTGTCTACTTGGAGAAAAAACAGTTGCATACGTCTGGAAAAACCCTTCCCCCTAAGGGAAAATGCTGCGGCAACCCATTCTTGCCACTTTGCTAGTTTTAACATATACAGTGTATTTAAACTCGAAAACTTGATTGCCAACATGTTTCTGAGCATAGGTGTGGCTGGGCAAAGAGTCTGGGGGGGGGTCCCAAAATTCGTGCCCCCCCAAAAGCAAACCCATATATATTCTTGTAGTACAAATTGAAAATAAGAAAATAAGCTAGGTTTTATGCCTCCCGGAGCCGGAAGAAATTTTTGGCGGGGGGCCAAAGACGGCCAAAACGCTAAGATGGCCAAAAAGTATGCTTCAAAGGCGCCTTAATAAGTCAGACTGGGCTATATATGGGGCAATACTGACTATATGGTTAAACTGTTAAATACTCGCTACGCGAAGTGTGTTTCACTATTTCGAATGATTTCTTCATCACTACCGTGTAGAAACCTCGGTTTTGATCCTTTCGTTAATTAGCCAAATTAATCAATTAGTCAGCTGATGTGTATCTTTCATGGTGAACAGTCGCCTGCGGGCTCTCGTATACTTGTATTGTATTAGCAGTGTATCCTTATTGGTATCTATATTGCCTATTAAATTCGTAAGTCCTTAAAGTAAATCAATGATGCCGTTGTTTATCTTTTACTAGGGTAGGCTATTTAGTTAGGACTTTCTTTTCGCGACGGTTGCACCCTTTAGGGTTTACCTGCAATAGATACGCCTCTTTAATTACCGGTAGATACCGGACAGTTTGCCGGTAGTTAATAAAACAGTACATATATCGGGGTCGTTCAAATGCTATATGATTTTTCGTCTCTGTCCGTAATTTTTCGGTACTGGCCGGCCAAAGTTGGTGAATTTTGGGTCGAACTATGAACTTAATTTTTTCGCTTATTTTGCTAAATGGGTGGCTCAAATTTTGCATACAAAGTTTTTTGAGACGGAGAATCGATTCCCGCTATCAGTTTTGCTGTGCCAGCAGCCCAAGTTGCTGGACTGGTTCCACTTGACCGTCTGAGGGGTCAGTTCGGTAACCGCTTCCTGGAGGTCCATAGTAGGCTTTACTTTGCCTCTCCAAACTTTGTCTATAGGGGTTTTCTGGTGCGCCCAGCTCATTCCCGGTGTGTGTTTTGAAGTCTGACCCACTCATCTTGCTGTGCTGGTTCCACTTTGCCGTCTGGAGGGTCCGGTCGGTACCGACTTCCGGGAACACCAAATAGAACTGTACATAGCCTCTCAAAACATTGTCTATAGGGGTTTTCTGGTGCGCCCAGCTCATTCTTGGCATCTCTTTGCCACTTCGCCACCTGGAGGGTCAGGTAGGTTTGGAGGTCATGTGGTCAAAAATGAAAATTTTCAAAAGTGGTCAAATTTGGTACCAAATGAAAGCGCTCAGCGAGCTGAGAAACTTTTGTCATAGAACTGCATGCTCAAAGTGGCGGTAGAGAGCTGTGGTGGGGTGGGGTGACTTAGACGATTTTGTGTCAAAACTAATACTTTTCAAAAGTGGTCAAATTTGGTACCAAATGAAAGCCCTCAGCGAGCTGAGCAACTTTTGTCTTAGAACTGCATGCTCAAAGTGGCGGTAGAGAGCTGTGGTGGGGTGGGGTGACTTAGGCGATTATGGGTCAAAACTAAAATTTCTCAAAAGTGGTCCAATTTGGTACCAAATGAAAGCCCTCAGCGAGCTGAGCAACTTTTGTCATAGAACTGCATACTCAAAGTGGCTGTAGAGTGCTGTGGTAGGTTGGGCTGGGGACTTAGGTGATTTTGGGTCAAAACTAAAATTTTCCAAAAGTGGTCCAATTTGGTACCAAATGAAAGCCCTCAGCGAGCTGAGCAACTTTTGTCATAGAACTGCATGCTCAAAGTGGCTGTAGAGTACTGTGGTGGGGCGGGGTGGGGACTTAGGCGATTATGGGTCAAAACTAAAATTTCTCAAAAGTGGTCCAATTTGGTACCAAATGAAAGCCCTCAGCGAGCTGAGCAACTTTTGTCATAGAACTGCATGCTCAAAGTGGCTGTAGAGTGCTGTGGTAGGGTGGGCTGGGGACTTAGGTGATTTTGGGTCAAAACTAAAATTTTCCAAAAGTGGTCAAATTTGGTATATGTAATATCAAATGAAAGCCCTAAGCGAGCTGAGCAACTTTTGTCATAGAGCTGCGTACCCAAAGTGGCTGTAGGGTGTAAGCGGTACGAGCTGTGGTTGGCTTGCTTGCTACTGTTGAAAGATATCTATACATACCTTCAGGAGCATATATACATATATAAAATAATAGAAAACAAGAACAAAAATTGCTCCTTCGTCGCATGTAAAATACATATGAGTCTTCGTAGGCAGGTTGTACATAAGTAAAAACTAGCCTGTAAAATACATATTAGTTCCGTAGGGAGGTTGTAAATTAAGGAAAACAAGTTGCAGCCTCTTAACATTTGAGACTGTCCTACAACGAGGCTCATATTGGCGTCACAGTGCATTCCACATTAAAGCCTCATTAAAGAACCTCAGCTTCATCCACATTACGGAAAAAATGAATAGACGTCGTGGCCCAGAAGAAATGAACTGAAGTGAACTACGACTGCTCAAGCTGAACTGTACATGCAACCTGATGTTTCCTGAAATACTATGGCACACCTAATATTTCGCGATACGCTGTGGTACACGATACACTAATGCATTCTCGAAACACTTTCACATTATACACACGCAGAATGCGTTCCCACTTGGCTCTGAGTCAGAGCGCCTCATGGCGTACCGTATTGAGCATATGCACACTATAATGACTGATCAACAAGCTATGTGAAGGACAATTTGTAATGAAAAGCTTTATGCAGTATGTATTTATATAAAAGTAAAATATATATCTGCAAATTATTCGTATTATGACATACGCCAATGTGAACCACGTTGTAGGACAGGCTCATATGTTAAGCGGTTGCAACTTGTTTTCCTTAATTTACAACCTCCCTACGGAACTCATATGTATTTTACAGGCTAGTTTTTGCTTATGTACAACCTGCCTAAGAAGACTCATATGTATTTTACATGCGACGAAGGAGCACTTTTTGTTCTTGTATATATATATATATATATATATATATATATATATATATATATATATATATATGTTCTTGATTCAGGTTTTGATTGATTCAAGTGGGTCAACTCTGGAGATAATCTACAGATTTATGCGATTTATTAACTTTTACTGCTTTAACCTACTCACCATTTTATTGGCTTGTTGCTAATTGATTCTGCCATTACTTATGACCCGACTAAATAAACAACCTGAAAAGATGAATTGCTCCGTCTGCAAATATCAACTTGGTGTGGATGACTTTACCATTCCCTGCCCTACCTGTCCGGGTATAGCACATGCCGCTTGCCAAAATGTTGGTGATAAACAATATCGAGCCTGGTCCAATTCTGGCGCCATGCAGCATATTTCAATTTTGTGTCCGGATTGCAAGCTTTCTAAGGAGAAAGCTGCGGTGTCGGTTGGTAGTGGACTGGTGGACAGTTTAATTGCTGCGGGTGCTGCCACAACTACGACTAGCCCTGGTGGTGGCAACCTGGGCAATGCGTTGAATTCCTTGGGTGGATTGGATATTGCTGATGTCACAAGCCTTGTTCGGGTGACCGTCCAGGAAATCTTGCAGGCCATGATGAAGGAGATATTGCCAACGATGATTGAACAGTTAGCCCCACTGATTCAATCTGCCGTGAACCGTTCCTTATCCAATCAAAAGGAAAAGAAACTTAAGAAGAACAACCTGGTGGTCACCGGGCTGCCGGACTTTGACGATAAGAAAAATGCTGATCCTATCGACATGGTTCAGCATATGCTGAAGGAATCTGGAATTGATCAATCAATGGTTTCCGACATCTTCCGTGATGGGCCAACTGGGACCCCTCAGGGTCGAATCGTCAAGGTGAAGTTCACGGACCAGACGGCCAGACGAAGCTTCCTCCTGCACAGGGACTTCAGAAAATTGGGAAAACAACGAAAAGATCTGGGTCAGACCTGATCTGACATATGATGAGCGAGTGCGGGACAGGGAACTACGCAACGAACTGTACGTGTGTAACTGTGTTGTGCGAATAAATTTACTTTACTTTACTTTACTTTATATATAATTGCGTAAATCACATTTTAATTGCTATAAATAACCATCGTTAGCTGTTTATAGCCATTTTTTCGAATTGTTTTCAAAAATTTTCAGAAATTGCAAAGTTTTTCAAAAATTTTTGTAATGAAGTGAGTGTAGCAGGTCTGGAGGCGTGTTACAACTGAGAGAGTTCTGATGGCAGTGGAAGCTGTGGGCTAGGTTTTCACCTGACACCCTGCTACAGTTGTGGATCGTTGTGAAGCTGGATCCTTGTTGAGCTGTAGGCTGGGTTTTCACCCGACACCTGGCTGAAGATATTGGCCTAAGTCAGAAGGAGGCCAGAGGCACAGCAAACTTTTACTTTGCACAGCACTTCACTGTCAGTGACAACTCCAAAAGAAGGCACATAACATAGCAAAACACAAGCTTTTAAAGGAAGGCTATCGTAGGTACGCCCCGCCCTTGTTCTGATTCGTTAGCCAGCTTTTTGACAATGTTTTGGTTCAAGAGTTCCAAAATAGCTGGAGAAAGAAGTCAGCAAGAAGCCTTTTCTTCTAAAAGTTTCTTTGTTTTCGCGCTTTTGCAGTAATTTTTGTGTTAGCACGAGAAGCCTAAAAACTTCCAAATTTTTGGGTTGCCATAGATCAAAATTGGGAGGATTCTGCAATTCTCAGAATTCACTTTAGTCCTGCCTAAACTCCAAATTTCTATCGAATACCAAAACACTCGTGCTTCCTTCTTTGGGCCAATCCCCTTTCAGCCCTTTGGTTTTACGGTAGCTACTGCAACTTCAGTAGCAGAACAAACTTTGCTGCAGAAGGCAGCGCAAAACAGCAGCAGGAACAACAGCAACAGCAAAGCACACAAAGCATAGCAGTAAGCAAACAAAGCTGCATTGGGCAGCATTACGTAGAAATAGGTTACTTATTTTAATTTAATTTCATTATTTCTTAGCTAGATCAATTCATTTTCATAATAATTTCAGATAACTTTAGATTAGCCAACTTAATTTTGAAAGTATGAATGAGTAAATGTCTGTTTTTGGTTACGTGGATGACATTTACAGTCGTATTATGTAATATGTACCCTTGTGACATCACTCACCACCCGAAAAGTCGAAAGCCCCCTTTCGAAATTATTTTGGTTTCCGAAATTGCAAAATTACATAAACAAATACACCTCACTGGAACAAGAATTGTACGACTATTACAGCAAGCTAAACCCACAGGAGCTACACATTTTCTAACTAAAGACACTAACAATTACGCAGGAAGAAAGCAATACGATTAATTTGCTATGCAGCAACTTGCTTAGGAAAAGGTCCAAATAGTAGATCATTCCGATTTTACGTGTAAATTGCACAAAACCTTTGTTGCTTGTTCTCGAGGACAAATGTTGTCTAGCTAGATGCTATACTCACTAAAGTCTGACCAAAAAATGTAGGGAGCGAAACTGTTTTGTTTATACTGGACTACCGGTACATTTTTGCTGCAGCAATGTATATATTTTCTGAACCGTCATGGCAAGACCTTTCTTTTGGTTGAAAAAAATTTTTTAAAAAATTAAAATTCATCAAAAGAAGCCGATTTTTTAAGTTTTGAAAGATCAGTAGAAGTCAGAAACTAGCCGTTTGGGGGAAAATTAGCCCATGTCCCAAACATATTGAATCCCGAATATCAGCTGATTTCGTCAAAAATTGCGATAGTTATTCAATTTTTTCGATTTTCAAAATCCTTTGATCTTTGCCGCTTTTCCAACTTTGACTGGCTATTACTGGCGACTCAGTCAATGCAAAAATTTTTTAATTGGATTTTCAGGACCGCTTACGTGTCAGCTTTCATGTGATATATGTAGTTTTTCAAAATTTGAAAATCGATTTTTTCGAAAAATACCACTTTTTGACCCAAAATTTAGACAATAGGAATCCAGCAAAAGTGGGTAAAAATAACATTGTCATAAAGTTTAATCTGAGCTGAATCCAACGATATAAAGTTTTCGTAGCTACGACTTATATTGCATCCGCATCGAATTTTTAAACAATTTCGCTTTTTAGCCGGTTTTTGGCTAGTTTACACTATTTGCGGCAAATCAATGCACAATATAGCACAACTTGTCAGAAATCAGCTGAAATAGGAAATTGTTTAAAAATTCGTTGCTGGGGCAATTTAAGCTATAGCCGCAAAAACTTAATATCGTTGGATTCAGCTCAGATTAAACTTTATGACAATGTTATTTTTACCCACTTTTGCTGGATTCCTATTGTCGAAATTTTGGGTCAAAAAGTGGTATTTTTCGAAAAAATCGATTTTCAAATTTTGAAAAACCACATATATCACATGAAAGCTGACACGTAAGCGGTCCTGATAATCCAGTTAAAACATTTTTGCATTGAGTGAGTCGCGAGTAATAGCCAGTCAAAGTTGGAAAAGCGGCAAAGATCAAAGGATTTTGAGAATCGAAAAAATTGAATAACTATCGCAATTTTTGACGAAATCAGCTGATATTCGGGATTCAATATGTTTGGGACATGGGCTAATTTTCCCCCGAACGGCTAGTTCCTGACTTCTACTGATCTTTCAAAACTTAAAAAATCGGCTTCTTTTGATGAATTTTAATTTTTTAAAAAATTTTTTCAACCAAAAGAAAGTTCTTGCCATGACGGTTCAGAAAATATATACATTGCTGCAGCAAAAATGTACCGGTAGTTCAGTATAAACAAAACAGTTTCGCTCCCTACATTTTTTGGTCAGACTTTAGTTTTTGGTTTCCAAATATTTTAAGTTTATCTTTTAAAAGCGGTACCTTTCCTGGGCTAGTGCTTCGCCCAAAACACACATTCGTATAATGGTAGGTTGTTACGTAAATATGTATATGTATTAAGTGTTTATACACGTACGTAGTTGGAAGGTCCATTTTAAATTTTACGCATATGCCATTTACCACCACTTCTTAATTCATTTGCTAGCCGTTTACTTCGTTAGTTGTGTTAAGTTGCGAAGACACTGGTTTGAAGTTGAAGTTTAATGAAATGTTTGGATGTATATACTTTAAGTAGAGCTGCCGTGTTTTTCGAACTATTCTAGATTTTATAACTTTTAATTAGGTTGTTCTAGTTTGTTTCTATAGGGAAATAGGGATCGCTTGCAATTTTTCAGAATTTAGACTGCTATAAGTGGGATCAAATTTAATTAATGTTTAGCTAAAGTCAACTCACAAACTTAGCTATGATAATATCTTTTCACCTTTTGCCAGTAGAGTAGGTTTCTAAAGTTGCTGCCATTAGCTTAAAAAACGAAGTATGCAGCTTTCATTTTATGCTTCTCTTTCTTTTATCAATGCTCATTTTGAATCCAACTTTCAATTATCGGAGAACATTTGACGTAAAGAACTAAGTGCGGAGTGAACTGAACTGACAGTCTGCAACTTCCATGTGGCAGTGACTTGAATCACTCGAAGACAATTTTGTGTGCCGCCGTCCGCGGAAGACGCGCTGGGGATTACCGATCTGGAGCACAGTTCTCATTCAGTCGGCCCTCAGTTTTTTGCGTCGTCAAGGCTCTTCCGGAGCGCCGTCGAGGTCGGTTAGGCCCTGGATTACATGATATTCAATATGTGACAGCCTATTGAGTTATATGTAGCAAACTGTTAAAGCTCACGCCGAAGACCGAGCTTACTACTTCCACTTTCCTTCATTTACTAAAAGTAAATTTCAGTGATTTGAAAAATGTAGTTGATTGGTTTGATCTACGTTTTCTACTTACAAAACAAACGGTCAATTTTTATGAAAGTCTATATTTTGACAACTTTTCTTACTTTCCTGTTAAAAATCTATAAATGAGATATCTATATAACTACAGGCTTAGTTTAGTATATACGTAAAGAAACTATTGGGGAATTTAACGATATAGCAACTGTTCGTCTATACATTGAATGACATACATGATGCGTGAGTTCAATGACAAAATTATATAGATTCTACGTATTATTACTGACAAATATATGAATGATTGCTATTTACAAAGCTTAAAACACGACAGACAGTATATCTGATTCTGACATTTTTTAATTTTTCATAGAGTCAACTTTCCGAGATAGTTGCCGGCATAGTTGCTCTATTAAGGATATTCTTTACCCAACACCACTATCCGAGGTGCTAACCTGGCATAGCTTACTTGGTATCGGTAAATATCCCTGCATCCAGAGGTTTACACCTGGTATGCTTATTGAAAATTACTATTTTCTGCGCAAAACGACTCAAAACTTATGTGGTTGCCGACAGCAGTTTCATGGAAACAAACTTTTGTTACTGTTGAACATTTTTCAGAACATGTTTCTATAAGGCTGTGCTAAATGTTTTGGACCGCCTAACTTTTGTACTTTGCTTACTAGGCGCGCGCAAACATAATTTCTAAAGAAAATTTCAAATTCCCTACGAAGCTAGCATGTAAGCTGCAATTTACACCATCTCAGTCATTTTAGTCTCACATAGCGAATTCAAAATCCAGTTTCAACATAAAGAACCAGAGCTGTCATAATGTTAAGTTATCTCTGTTAACCTTCAATTCAGCCTTTCTTTGCGCCAAACTCTGAGCAGAAGATATCCAAACGGTCAAAACTAACTTTTCACTGGCATGCACAAAAATTAAACTTGACCGTTAAAAATGCCTATATACTTCTGAAGCACCAGTCCGCAGTAAATGAATTAGGAGGTGACTAAAACCAGGATCGGGATCAGGATCAGGACCAGGATCCATTTCAGGATCAGGATCAGGATCGGGTGACTAAAAACAGGATCCATTTCAGGATCGGCTAACAACTTCAGGATCAGCTTCAGGATCGGCTTATAAAGTTCAGGATTCGGCTTAGCGGCGGATCCTGTGTTCAGGATCGGGTGTCTAAAAACAGGATCCATTTCAGGATCGGCTTGTAACTTCAGGATCAGCGTCAGGATCGGCTTATAAGTTCAGGATTCGAATTAGGGGCGGATCCTGATTTCAGGATCGGGTGTCTAAAAACAGGATCCATTTCAGGATCGGCTTGTAACTTCAGGATCAGCTTCAGGATCGGCTTATAAGTTCAGGATTCGGCTTAGCGGCGGATCCTGTGTTCAGGATCGGGTGTCTAAAAACAGGATCCATTTCAGGATCGGCTTGTAACTTCAGGATCAGCGTCAGGATCGGCTTATAAGTTCAGGATTCGAATTAGGGGCGGATCCTGAGTTCAGGATCGGGTGTCTAAAAACAGGATCCATTTCAGGATCGGCTTTAAACTTCAGGATCAGCTTCAGGATCGGCTTATAAGTTCAGGATTCGGCTTAGCGGCGGATCCTGAGTTCAGGATCGGGTGTCTAAAAACAGGATCCATTTCAGGATCGGCTTGTAACTTCAGGATCAGCGTCAGGATCGGCTTATAAGTTCAGGATTCGATTTAGGGGCGGATCCTGAGTTCAGGATCGGGTGTCTAAAAACAGGACCCATTTCAGGATCGGCTGTAACTTCAGGATCAGCGTCAGGATCGGCTTATAAGTTCAGGATTCGATTTAGGGGCGGATCCTGAGTTCAGGATCGGGTGTCTAAAAACAGGATCCATTTCAGGATCGGCTTGTAACTTCAGGATCAGCTTCAGAATCGCCTTATAAGTTCAGGATTCGGATACTTGTGATTAATACTTGCTTCGTATGTCTCGTTTTAATTCTTGCTGTAATCTTTTTATTGGGTCTAGATTTATGGGTATTTGTGATAAATTCCACTGAACTGAACTGCAAGTACAAACTAAGCTTATTATCTAGAATCCTGCCTAAGCCAAATCCTGAACTTATAAGCCGATCCTGAAGCAGATCCTGAAGTTACAAGCCGATCCTGAAATGGATCCTGGTTTTAGACGCCCTATCCTAAACTCAGGATCCGCCCCTAAGCCGAATCTTGAACTTATAAGGCGATCCTGAAGCTGATCCTGAAGTTACATGCCGATCCTGAAATGGATCCTGTTTTTAGACACCCGATCCTGAAATCAGGATCCGCCCCTAAGCCGAATCCTGAACTTATAAGGCGATTCTGAAGCTGATCCTGAAGTTACATGCCGATCCTGAAATGGATCCTGTTTTTAGACACCCGATCCTGAACTCAGGATCCGCCGCTAAGCCGAATCCTGAACTTATAAGGCGATTCTGAAGCTGATCCTGAAGTTACAAGCCGATTCTGAAATGGATCCTGTTTTTAGACACCCGATCCTGAACTCAGGATCCGCCCCTAAGCCGAATCCTGAACTTATAAGGCGATTCTGAAGCTGATCCTGAAGTTACAAGCCGATCCTGAAATGGATCCTGTTTTTAGACACCCGATCCTGAACTCAGGATCCGCCCCTAAGCCGAATCCTGAACTTATAAGGCGATTCTGGAGCTGATCCTGAAGTTACAAGCCGACCCTGAAATGGATCCTGTTTTTAGACACCCGATCCTGAAATCAGGACCCACTACTAACCCGATCCTGAAGTTTTTAGCCGAACCTGAAATGGATCCTGTTTTTAGTCACCCGATCCTGATCCTGATCCTGAAATGGATCCTGATCCTGATCCTGATCCCGATCCTGGTTTTAGTCACCTCCAATGAATTACCAACGTAGTAAAGAATTACCAACAACCAATGAATTACCACGAATATCTACGTCCCTTATATCAGCAGACTCAACTCATCGTTTCTCTTTCTAAAATTTTCATACTCGCAGCGCTCATGCATGAATATATACCGAAACCTTTCCGCAAAATCTGGCCTTGCTTAATAAAACCACATTCATTGTAGAACTCACTAACTATATACTGAAATTGCTTACATCCTCTTCATAATCAAGCAAAATTTATCAGAACGTGTAAACTTATTTTCTTTTTGTGCTCCTTTTTGTTTCGATAAATTAGCACGCAGGCTTCTCTCTGTTAGCTCATAATCTCTCGCAACGCGTGTTTTCGTGCAACTTAAAACCATTCTATCGCTTTTCATTTTCGTAGTCTCAATTGCCAAGGATTTTGGGAAAGTCAATCCAATTAAATCTGCAAATTTGCGTCGCCATGGTTTCTTGCAATGCCGAATCAAACTACGTGTGTAGTTAACGAACTCTGTTTCGAAAGACGCCTTTTCAGTAAGCAGCAGACAACCAATCTTATTTTTCAGCAGTTTCGGAAAGTTTAAGATTTTCGAATTTATACTCACTGTCACTGCCGATGCTTTTGGGATCGGCATTGCTGAAGCGCAATTGAAGCTCGCGAGCAACCGGCTCAAAATGCTGGCGCCGAGAAGAAACATTGAAAAGAAGTTGCTAATCTTTCTACTTGGAGCTGGCAACGATTTTACTTCAAAATCAACTGAATCCAAAGAATTGTACTCAACTTGCGTCTTTTGCTTGCCGGAATTATGCGCAAGATTCTGAGAGTTTGTTTGGGGTATAGCCAATTTCTGATCTTTTGACCTCACAACTTTAGGGCTAACTTTGACTGAGCTTACCATTCTAGCAACAGTTTTTTTCTGACCACAAGTTGTCTCAATCAGTCGGTGATTTTGTTCAAACAACGCTTTATTCTCTTGCCGCATTTTTGCGTACTCAGTCTGCAATGTTTCCTGACTTTTGACTATTAGCTGTTGTCCTTCTTGCAAAGTTTTCAGAGTAGCAGCTATTGTGCAAATTTCAGGTTCCAACGGCTGTAGTTGTTTAGCCTTGTCTTCTTTCAGTTGGGTCACGCAAATTCGGCCAATCGAATTAACTTGAAAATCTTCAGTGAAATTTTCGGTGGATTCGTTCTGATATGCGTCTGCGCTCCTTACCGGGCAAAATCTAGGGTAATGGCCCAATTCTGAACAATAAATGCAAATTGGGTTACTGTCAGCTGCCCACTGACCACGATTTTCTGTTAGACCGCTGCCTAATGTTTGCGCATTCTCACCATACCTACAGTTTGAATTCATGAAAGTTTGCGAACTTACGAGACCTGAATTTTCAGCCAAACCTTCATCAAGTTTATTACGAAGTTCTGTCAGGTTTTCGTTAACGTAGTCTTGAAATTGCTCAAATTTCTTTGCCTGAGAGATAGCTTGCAAGTTTTGTAACTTTATGGTTTCAACAACTTTACGCATTTCAATTAGTAAAGTTTCAATTTCTGACTTTGGTTGAGATTTTTCATAAATATCGAGCTTATAGGCGTCCACCGGTTTTGATGCAAGCGTATCAAACCTTTCCAAAACTTCAATCTGCCTTGCTCGTCTTACAGCGTCCCGAAAGTCTAATGGATTCTGCAAAATTAACTGAGTTTTAAACTTTGAATTCAGCCCACTTATGAAACTGTTGAAAGATAAGTTCATAGCTGCGTCAGAGTCTATATCAGGGTAAGCTTTTTGCACTAGCCTTTGAATCGCATTTGTTGAACACT
>JASAND010013355.1:0-46681 GCA_030248195.1 Trissonchulus latispiculum
ACAACAGGTCAACGATGGAGAAACAGTTCATACAGGAGCACACGCACCCGAGCAGGAGGGCATATGACCACTGTAGGGCCTGCCAGCGCCAGGACCGGCCGGTTGGCAAAACAGGCATAACCTCCTGCTGGTCAATCAAGTTCCAAAGGGAGCCCACAATGACTAGGACCCATCTAGACTAAGAGACGCGCAGACGAGGCGCGACAATCCCCATGTGGAAAAGCACCACAAAAGTAATAACAATAGGAAAAAGTCATGGCCAAATAAATGGCAACCAAGAGAGCAAAAGTTACAAACCAGGAAAGCCCGGAGCAATAGCATTGCACCCGAATAGCAACAGACTATGATATCCAACCTGCGCAAACAGCCAGGTCTCCCATCAAAAGTCCAGCGGCCAGCATCACAGAACCGGCAGGTCCTACAACAAGTGAAAAATTGGGGAAGCGCAAACACAAACCACCAATTCAACAGCCAGCACAGACACCATTCACCCACAAGAGCACACCTGCGCACCAACCAGAGAGGTCGGCACCGGACAATGACAGTGATTAGACAACAGAGAAATCTAGAACACAAAAACAAAAAATTAAGGCCAGAAAATAAAGCACAAAATAGAATCTTATTAGTAAAATGGCAGAAATTCTTCAAAACAAGAATAAGCACAACATATTATAGACGACACATTTGCAGCCCCACCTAAGATTTGGGAAGCTCCAGACCAGAGTGTTGACACGCCCCAGCCTATGGAGGTGCCGGAACAAAGGCCTGTGCTAAATCAAAGAAAGACTCAAGGCTACTCGAAACGGAATCCAAAAAGAAAATAGAATGATACCGAGCGTGCGGCCCTCCCCCCCGGCATACGGAGGTCGCAACGGCCCGCAAGGCACCAATACCCACAAAAAAGGTGAAAAAGGTAAGAAACCCAAAAATGAAAAGGTAAAATATGAAAATGCTTTGCTGATTCATTTAATTTAATATGATTTTGCAATTACCGCAGGGTTGCCCTTTAAAGCGTGGAAGGGTCGCAACCCCTCGGGGTTACAAGTGCCAAACCCTGAAAGACGGAAAACTAATTAGGAATCATCATAAAGAGTTTCAAGCTTAGGGTGATTTAGCAACAGCACGCTTGGAGTGAACTGTCACTAATTCAAAAGGCAACAATGTCTGAAAATCTAAAAACTTAATTGCGAAAACGAGAACTTTTCACCCTTCAGAGAGGCTGCAACCCCTGCTGGGGTAGCAAGTAAAATTTCAAAATTTTGAAAACAACATATGTTTTCAAAAGTTGCAAACAACTTACAAAATACGGTTACAATGTATTAAAAATTGAAAAATCTAACGGAATTTAAGCACCGAGAATAGCAGTCAATACATTTGAAGTCTAGAAATTTAAAAAATCAAATATACGTATATACGTATATACATCCTGTAAGAAAGAATAAACAGAAAAACACCGCCCAGAAGTTTATCGAAGAAATGACCCATCAGAACCAGAAAGACCATGGCAATCAGTCCAATAACACGACTACCAAGGTGGTTGGCCACAACCTGAGAACTGTCCCAAATCAGCTAAACACAGAATTACATAAAAAGTGAGAAAAACACAAAAACGTGAAATTGAAAGGTGAAAATGTTTTCAACATAAAATTATTCGAAATTTATATCCAGAAGTTCCAAAAAAAAAGGAAAGTACAAGAAATGAATGCGGGTTTCAAAAAGTAAGCAAGTAAAAAGTGAATTTCAAGAAGCGCGAGGTAACAAAATTTAACAGCGGTATATTTAAACACGATGAACAATTGGTCAACTAAGATTGAACTGAATGGCGTAGATTAAAATTGCGTGGATAGAATTTACTCCAGATTAGATAGTTTTAGCTTAAACGGTGCTGCTGTAGGTTTCTATGACCACAGGAACACATTTGGAGCCAATTTTAAATTTTGTGCCGAGGTCAAAACTGGAGTGAACATTGGGTGAACATGGCCAAATCTCAAAAATACCTGAACCGTTTTTTTATTCCGTTTTGGTTTCTGATTACGTATGAATTAGCCCTTCCTTTACACAAAGTTGTAGCTTTCCCCGATCAATTTCATTTTTGGCTGTACTTATCTCGGCTTTCCAGAATTTCAAAATTTTGTACCTATTAAAATAAATTAACATGAGAGTTCAAGAATGATCAAAAAATGAGGGGGTGAACACGCACGGAGGTGCAAAGCTATGAAATTTGCTGTGAAAAAGGAAAATAAAAAGTAGATGAATGAAAGAACCTAAAAAATAAAGATAAAAAGTAAAAAGTAATGACGCTAAAACAAGAATCTTTGCAACAACACGAAAATTTGGGTGAAGAACGGGTGGGGCGTAAACAGAAAGCGTACAAGAAAACACAAAAGCAGAAACAAAAAAATTGCAAAAAAAGTAGATTCAGGTTGAAATTTTTGGCAAATTTGTGAAACATCATCATACCGTGTGTAAATCGTGTGAGAAATCCAACAAATTTTGTGCAGTCAAGAAAAGACTTGGAGAACGGTTTGGTTAGGAATCGCGGGGTAGGGGCTTCCACCCCTCTTTTGGGCAGGATTCCGGCTTTGGAGAACCAATAACTTCAGAGGAGATTTTCTGCTGTAGCCCGTAGATCGTTCAATTTGTAGGGGTCCATCCCCTCTTTTAAAGGAGCGGTCTCTGCTTGGCAATCACTTTTACAAGTAAAGACGGGGGCGGCTTCAAGGGAGGGACTCGGACAAATGTGTGTTGCAAAAAGCTGAAAACATTTGAGGGGAGGACGTCCGCATTTTTTTCATGAACAGGTCCAAGTTGAATCAAGTGCACTTTTGGGGCCATCGGTGTCGGAACAGCTGATGGCATTTGAACAGCTGATGAGGGTACAGCCGCTGCCGAGAACTTTAAAATTGCGGTTGGCGGCTAGGGCGAGCGGTTTGGCCCCCATTGCGACAGGCGCCGCCACAAGACGTGGAGGCGACTGTAGCCTGAGACAAAGCGAAAACGGCTGCTGATACTGCCACTGAGGCTGATATTGCTGCTGGTAATAGGCATGGAGGTCGGAACCGGCTGCGTCTGTGCTGGGGGAAAGTAATATGTTGAATAGGGAGGGTGAAATGGATAATACCCCGCCATATTGATCTGCTCTTGGTTGAGCCTCAGAAAGCTTGGGTATAATTTAGGGGTGCCCCTTGAACGATTTTTATCCCAGCATCGATCGGAAATTGGCGACCCCGTTTATTGCAATATCGACAGGTAAGGCTTTTCTTTTTCGTCCTCCCATTCCTTCAACTCCTGCGAATTTTGACCCAAACCGGTTTCTCAACTCCCGTAGCTTAGCCGCGCCACGGGTGTCGAATCAAGAGGCCACCCCCTCTTTAAAATTTTGAGCTTCCACATGAAAAACCGGAGCAACATAGGCTTGAAAATCAAGCCGTTCTGGAATTACGGAATTCTAATCTATCAAGGATACATAAAATTTCATTCAATGTTGGTTCTCCCTTACTAGCACATTAATTAAATTTAGTCATAGAAGTCAGTAGAGTTAGGTGTGACTTGCTCTAGTATTCTATTTCAATGGGTTCATAGGTATATACACCAAGGTCCACACCTTTTGTCGATTTTAAAATTTCACAGCATCAACCACTCAGGTATCAAACGAAATATGGCCAGCAAAATGATGCAGTGGCTATTATTAGTTTGAATTCGATTATTATTGAAAAAGTACTGAAAAGTTTCCAATTTGAGCTAATATTTAAAAATTATACGGCTAGCTAAATGGTTTTAAAGCATTTTAAATGCATAAAAACCTACAAATGCTTTCAGAAAAATTTTGGTTGCTTAGCTTTCTTCTTTGACTTCCCCTTACCAAGTTAAAATTCTAAATTTTAGAAAAATTTTATTTTGAATTTGCATGTCCCCGTGCAAAGTTCTAATTGGTCAAAAAAATCAAAAGTTAGAGCTTTTGGGAAATCGCAAAAGATCCCTCGTCTCACATTTCCTTTAAATAAAAAGCATTGTCTGGGGTTGCATATTTAGTAATTCAAAATTAAAAACCAGCGGTCCATGTTTAGCAGGTTTTTTGTGAGAAAAACAAACTGTTGCTATAGTTTCACAAAATGAGTGGAATGTACTTATTTTTGCATCTTTCCAAAAATTAAGAAAGTTAGGGAGTTTCAAAAACACTACACAGTGGGACAATCTCTGTTAGTTAAAGTCGGTCTGTGTAACGTTATGCTATTGGGTCATTTGGGTCTGGGTCACAAAAATTCTTGGGTCAGTTGGGTCTGGGTCACGAAAACGTTTGGGTCATTTGGGTCTGGGTCACAAAATTTTAAAATTTTATGGGACACCTTGGGCCTGGGTCAAATTTGCGCTTGGGTCGAGTGGGTCATGGGTCACAAAAAGTGACCCAGTTTCCATCCCTGGGTCCGACCGACCCAAAGAACTGTATTTCCTACTAATACTGGCACTAACGTAACACAAATCCTGACTGCTAAAGAGTTTGCTATGGGCGGACTAAGAAGGATTTAGGGGATTGGGTTGGGCTTCTGGGCGCCTGATATGGGGGAAGTCACCACAGATATACTCAGGAAGTGCGCTAGGCTATTCCCAGGTGAGCTATCTGTCCCTAAATCTCGCTCAAGTTAAGTTAGGTGTTTGAAGGTAGCAGAAGTGTTTGAGGAGAACAGCCGAACAAGGCAGGCCGTTGGCCGACCAATGGCATGGCCATGTTTAGCGCCGGCCGACGAATGCCGAATTGCGGTCTATTTTAATCGTAATTTAAGCTTTTGTGTAATGAAGCTACTGAGATTTTAGGCTGGATCTGCTCAGTTACAAGGAAGGTCAACGCGTCCACTTAACGAAGCCGACTTAGATACCGGATTCCTGAAAGGTAGTTTGACCCAAATCAGGGATCTTAAAGCCATCCTTTGCAGGGGTCTTTCTTTGTGAGTTCGTTTAGGCACTGGATAACGGCAGCGATCGGCAGGAGGGGTCAACACGCACATCACTGGAATTCAGATAGGGATAATCTAGACGCTGAATCGAGATTAAGGCAATACTTCTTGTGATTTGTGATGCTAAACACTTTATCCCAGATACTTTCCAGATCCAAGGGGGAGAAACTTTCCATGCTTGATTCCGGTTCGGCTCGAAAGATTGAATAATCAAAAGACACTAAATCTGGCACACAAAAATTACTGGAAATTGATACATTTTCAATGGTTGCAAGTCAAATACTGACAATAATAATAATAATAATAGTTATTATTATTATGATGATGATGATTATTATTATTATTATAATACAAAATAAAAACGTTGAGTGTGCGGTCGTAGTAGGGAAAAATAAATAAGTAATTGCTTTTCAGAAATTATCCTAAATACCCTGAAAGGCACTGTGAGGCGACGTTAACGTCTGTCCATCAGATAAGTTAAGATAAGATGGTTCCGTTAACCAATAAATAAGATAATATTTGTGACAGTTGAGTGTATTTTATGATTGAAATTAATGAAGAAATATTTATTTATGAGTGAATTGTGTCGTGTGAAATGATTATGAAAATTGTGTCGAAATTGTTAATCTTTCTATGTTGAAATTATCCCTAGCTTTGTCAGTCCTTCCTGCCACCAGGTGGCGCTGGCATATATTGAAATTTGTTCCAAAAGTCTGGGAGATAGATCAGCAAAGTAGCCGTCCATTTTTGCATCCTTAGCAACCAATAGATTTCTCAAATTTCATAATCTTTTCTTTCATTGGTTGCTAGACGGAAATGGTCGCCTACTTTCCTGCTCTCTCGTCAGTCTTAAGGCCGGTTCACAGGCTCTGTCGTATGTCGCGTGTCGCGTGTCGCGTGTCGCAACAGTGTTCGCAGGCTCATATCTTGTTGCGACAAAAATGTCGTGCGACAAATTGTCGCATGTCGTAAGGAGTTGAAAATATTTTAACTTTTGTCGCGTGTCGCGTGCCTCTAGCCTGCGAAATATTGGCTTTAGCTAGGGTTGAACTGAAATATCCTGCTACAGGACATCAGCCTCAGTCCTTGCGACATACTACAGATCCTACGCGACACACGACATACGCCTTGCGACACGCAAAATGCGACAAGCAACAGCCTGTGAACCGGCCTTTATTCTGTCTGTATTAGTGTAAGGTTGTGTTATTCAAGTTTTGTTCTGTAGTGTTATTTATCTGAATCCTATTCACGAAGTGACTAGCAACCATTTCTTCCGATTTCATAAAACTTATTCAAGGCGACCTTGTTGAGACTTTTCTATTATGCTTAAAACTTTTATCCCTTTAATCTTTCCGAATTCTATGCAACCTTTTTTAGCTTCTTGGGCCCGTTTCATAAAGCTTTCAATAGGTCAATAGGTCCAATAGGAAATAGGTAAATAGGCTGAGACCGTTGCATAAAACTAATTGTTCAACTACAATAGGCAATAGGTGATTTTTCCAATTTAAGGGGGGGGTCCATCATGAAAAATTTTTAGGCGACGGATTTCGCTCATTTTCACACATAAGTTAGCCACATATGTCGTGCATATCAAGTTTCAATTTTGAGTTGTTTCGTTCAGTTCTCCGTAAGTTACGAGCAATCAACTGTGTACAATTTGAATATGAGCGAGCACAAGGGTGCTGCAGCCAACTGAGGCAAATTTTCGCAAATCAGCTCTTAAAGTTTTTAGCTTATTTTGTTACACACCTTTAAAACCTATTAAGAAAAACATTTTAGTACCGTTTCCAGCCGGATGGGCTTGATCAGAAGCTTCTCTAAAAAATTTCTCGGAGAAGCAAGGCCCTTGTTCCTTGTTATGTGATGAAACATTTAACAGCGGTTAACTTAAAATAGAAGCTTTTCCGACCCATAGTTCTATGAGAAAAATTCATCCCCGCAATGAGAGCTTTCGATTGATGTATAATATGCCATATTTTGTAAAATTTTAAAAATCGCTGTTTTGAGAAATTCGGGGTTCGAGGGTCCCGTTTGGCACGCTGAGAAGTACTGGACATAGCTATCGGCATAATTCATGCTGCAAATGGATCCAGAGACATGAATACACAAGTTGGAATACAAAATAGACAGATTTGGACCTTACTGTTGTCAGAATTTAGCCAAATTTTCGAAAAAACCGAAATTTTGACAATTTTGCTAAAAATGCCCATTTTTGCGCCAAAAAGATCTTGAAACTGGGAAAAGATACAATGAAACCATTGGTATCAGTGGAACCGCCAATTCAAGTACTATGGAACCCTGGAGTTAGAATTTTTATTTAGGCCTCTGAATTAGAGTAATATGCAATTCTTTCCGAAGACCCCACTTTTCTGCTGCAAACAACGTTGAATTTTGACGATTTTCCAATGTTTTCGATAAATAAAAAATTTTTTAAAAATTTTAGGGGCCTAAATCAAAATTCTACTTCCAGCGTACCGCAGTTTATGATTATAACTACATTATAAATATAAAATTATGCAGGATTACAACTGTTTGTCGAGAGATCTTTTTGGCACAAGAATAAAATCACCACTTTTTCTGTTTCCTATGTTTAACACATGCGGACCTCGACTTTGAGGTGAAATAACTCAACAACCGTAAGAGATACGAGTTTAATTTTAAAACTCGTTAAAATATCCCACTCAAAAATCATTATATGTGAAAATGAGCGAAATCGGAGATGGTCGAAAAATTGACCAAAAATGAACCCCCCCCCCCTTAATAGGCGATTTCAATAGGCAAGCGTTGCATAAAACTCGAGCAATTTTAATACCTATTAAACTTCACCTATAGAAACAGTTAAATTTTCGAATTATCAAAGAAGATAATTTGTTTCCAATTATAAGTGCTTCTATCAGCTTTTCAGTACAGTTTGCTTCGGCAAAGTGGATGAAAAACATAGGGTGGCATCAACGCCTAAAAATAGTACAACCATGGAAGCAAGCTTTGACAGTGGCTTCATGCGAAACTAAATCCCATTGGCTTGAAAAATTTTTAAATGAAACACATAAAATGCATGCAAAACGTTAAGCATAGATAAATAAACAAACCAAGTTTTCGTGAAAACATATTTCTTGATCTTTCAAATTATTTTGTTTCTTATTATTTTATTATTTTTGTTATGTTATTATTGTTTACTGTAATATTTTTTCGACGTTTCACTTCATTTAACAGTTATCGTTTCATGAAGACCTATCGTATGCAGTGCAACTAACAATACTATATTACACAACAAAATGAGCTAATTTTACTAGGCACCTGTTGATTTCATCGTCAATAGGTATGAAAAATGAGCCTATGGCAAATAGTGTTTTATGCAACACATTTTAATAGGGCCTATTGCCTATTGTAATTCACTTATGAAAATTGTTTTTATGCAACAGGGCCCGGGATTTTTCCAATACCGCCGTGACCGCCGACAGGCATCAGGCAAGTTACTCCACTGGAAAAATGAAAGTTTTCCAGTTTTTTAGTGTTCAAGTTGAATTGATTTGATTTTAATTTAATTAATCGTTAATTTTGAGTGTTAAATCGCAGTAAATATCAATGAACTTAAATAACTCAGGAAAATTATACATAACTACTTTAAAAGTGAATTACGAAACCTGCAGTCTTAGCCTTTCTCCTGTGCTTGGAGGGTGTTTGGGGTCACTCCCCCAGACCTGGAGCGCACCCCCCAGAGAGGTCACTCAGCCCCCCCCCCCCGGAGTCCTGATGTTTCCGGTTTTTTGGGCTAAAAACCGAAAAAAATCAGGTATTCCGGCGGCCCCGGCCGCCGATTCACCCCCCAAGATCTTTCCCTCCTGCATATGTTTGGAATCGAACCACGGACCAGCCGATTGGAAACCAACCACCCCAGCACAGTAAAGATCAAAAGCCACGGATGGAAAAAACTGGAATTAGAACATTGTCCGAAAAAGGAAACAAAAACAAACAAAAATAGTCATCTCATCACGGCCCAAAAGTATCGAACGTGTCAAAATCACTGTGAAATGAGTGAAACTAGCACTCAGGTTCTTCATAGGACAGTGTAACCGTCTAAAATCTGGGAATATTTTCATTCCAAATTCCAAATCTAAACGGTGGTTATTCTGTCTTTGTGTCGAACTTATTTTGCTGTTCAATCACTTTGTCAACGTTGATCTACCAGAGCAGAAATACTTTTCTATGGAAGTCAATATTGCCAAACACACCACAAGGTTGTGCTATGGACTCAATTCTGACGTTTTCCATTCAATCAGCAGACACTCTAAACAACTGAGCCATAGATGTGGGCTGAGGAAATAGCTGAACACGATATTTGAACTTTGGTGCTTTAGTGTCAGTTGAAACTATTTAATCTGCAAAAGACAGACAGAGGCGAATTCATACATTACAAAGGTTACTGTCCTTGCATTTTCTTTCCCGTTCTTTCCTTAATTCAATTGCTACTTTGAAGAGAATAAAAGACAAATTATTTTGTTCGAGCGTTAAAAGTAGTACTGGATTTCTGCAGTTTCCTGCATTTCTGCAGATTACCGCTTCTATCAGGGACTAGTGAGCCGAGAAGAAACGATGATAGGCCCAAAACGGGAGGCGTTAGGCACACTTGTTACCCACCCTTGGACCTGGAAGAGAGAAGGGAAGACGGAGGGGGTGTGGGTAAAACCCGGCCCCGGCTCCGGCGCATGCATTTGTTTTAGGTGGGTAAAACATGGCCCCGGCCCCGGCCCCGGCGCAGGGTAAAACCCGGCCCCAATGTTTTGAAAACCCGGCGCAATTAAACACGTGCATATGCGTGTGTATTATGCATGCAAATACAGAATACATTGTATTTGCGTATAACTTACGATAATACAAACAGTATATATAATCCGTTGCAACAATGGAAAAGTATATATGCCCAATGTTTTGTTTTCGTTATGATTTTTTCACAGTTAAGTCATGCAAATTCCATATTTTTCTGATACATTGCGTTTAATGAAACATTTGCATTTAATGAAATAAATGCACAGCAAGTTTTGGATTTATTTTTGCCATACATCACGAACTTTTAAAACAATTTCAAACAATATTTAGAAACAATACGTAATTTAAAAAGAATTCAAGAAATTTTGCTCACATAGTTACACCAAATAAGGAAAATTACGATAAATTTAAATTTTAAAATTCAAAAAATATTAACTTGGAGGAGGGGGGTATGAGGCATACCAAAATTTTCCAGTTCTCCTTGATGTCCCCCTTGGAAAAGGTTCCCTATCAAAACTTCTAAAGTCAAAACGTCTAACGTTCATAACGTCTACCGACGAAACGTCTAACGACGAAACGTCTACTGACAAAACGTTTAAATTTTTCAAAATTGTGTCACACGTTCAAAACGTCTAAGCTTTCCCAACTTTAGCTGATTTTGTTTATACATACTTGGTATTTTTAAAAACTTGTAAAATTTGGTTTGTATTAAGTGTCTAACTAATTAAGACTAACTTTTAATTTATTTTTAAATCTGAATTGAAGTTCTAAAATTTTGAGAAGCAGTTTTAGAATTTAACGTACTGTAAATTTTTAATCTTAAAATAAAACAAACTAGATGTAGAGTTTAATTTAATGTGGTTTTAAAATACGTTTACTTTAAAATTGCAGTAAATCTGGTTGCGTTCTTTAGAAAACGATTTTAGACGTTTTGAACGGGTCACACGATTTTGAAAAATTTAGACGTTTTGTCGTTAGACGTTTCGTCGGTAGACGTTATGAACGTTAGACGTTTTGACTTTAGACTTTTTAAACAGACACCCTTGGAAAACGTAAAACTTAAATTTTTTAAACTTTAGGAATGTCTTTGGACTTAATAATATTGGATAATTTTAAGCCCTTTAATCGGTTCTTACAAAAATACTTCATATATTTCAAAATTATTTATTTTCATAAGTACCAACCATGAATTAATACAAAATGCCTAGAAAAGGTTGCGTAACACACTGTAAAGTATAAAACTCAACTCATAAACTGCGCCTTAATCTTTACACATATGCGTAATTATACATACACCTCTGTTATACTGCATAAGAATTTACACTATACATAAGAACGCCGGGCTAGTGCGCCGGGTTTTACCCACTTATTAAACTCTGTGTGCGCCGGACTGGGGCCGGGGCCGGGTTTTACCCATGTGCGCCGGGGCCGGGGCCGGAGCCGGGTTTTACCCAGACCCGGCGGAGGTCCAGCTTACCACTCACAATTGAAAGTAAAGAATTGGCCTAACCTTAACTTTCACAAGTTCTTCAGTGTATGTAATGCAACAGCAACCAGGGGGCACCCTCTCAAATTGAACCTTGCTTCTCTAGAGTTGATGTGCGAAAAAATTTCTTCAGCGTAAGAATGCTTAAGTATTGGAACAGCTTAAGGTCTGACATTGTACTCAGTCCTTCTCTAACTAGTTTCAAAAGAAATATATCACAGGTAATATTTTTGGTTAAATCTGGTGGTCGGGTAGTAGCAGTCGATAATCGGCCAAACTCTACCATCGTCAGTCACTAATATGTCAGAATGCACTCGATTTATAAATGTGTGTTGTTTTGAATAGCAAATTAGTTCTATTATGATTAACTTTTATGCTTGTTATTCTGCTGGCTCGCAAAAATACTAATACTAAAACTAAAACAAAGCACAGTAGGGAGGTAGGGAAACGTCGGTATCGTTGCCTTCCATGATGCAGCCAGACGTGGACTATCAATTCAACTTCCACACCAGGATTATAAATCTTCTCTAACAGTTTCGTCTAACTAACTTCCCAATACAAAGCAGCGAATACAAAGGCGTAAAATTCGAAAAATCACTCTTTTAAGCCTTAGCGAATTACCCGACTGGTTGGTCAAATACCCAAATTTTAGATAAGCAGATAAAATCTTTTTCACGGCAGATTTTCAGTATCAGCTTAGCCGAAACCTGCTGAGATCGCATCGCATCAGTGTTTCAGTCTAGTATTTTAAAATCAGTAATCATCATACCACACTGAATTGTCTACTTCTACACAACTCTGAAGAAATGTCGTCTGCAATGCTGGTCCTATCACTGCTGAAGTTTATTGCCGTTGCACAGGGTATGTCTTTATTGTGAACAAACTTTGAACAAGTTGTCCCCAAAAGGAGCATAATTCCTACGTAGTGTAAAGTTGGAAGGGTATGGACGACCAAACTTTACGGGTGGAAACTGTGCGCGTATGGAAACGACGAACCTGGAGGAGACTTATGTTCCAGTCGACCTGGGCAGGATCTGGCCAAGAGTTACTAGACCTAACTAACAACTTATTAAAGCTTACTAAAGGGACGAATACCTGACTAACTAATAATTTTAACGAGAACTTTGAATAAATTAAAGACACACTCAGTGAATAATTAGCCTACCTAAGACTGGAATAACTCAGAACCCTACCTACCGATTATACAATTCTAATAAAAACCTAACTACTAACACCCTAACGGCTCAGTGACTGAGACCGCATTTACTGAAGACTACAGAAACAAGGGGAGCGACTCCCGAAATGTAACAAAGCAGTAAGAGAAATTTGAACAGAACTGACATTCATGATAAAATACAAGTACAAAAGATTTCAAACAAATAATAACACTCAGAAAGATAGTAAATTTAGACAGTACGGAGATTAAACATTTACCCTCAATAAACTACACATTATAAAGTCAACCCACATTATATTTCTAAATCAATTGTCTAAATAAAGTCTCTTCTATAAGTCCCTAAGCCGTCGCGGCAAAATATAATATATATCCCGACATAATAAACCCTTTTCTAGAATACACAATAATATTAGTTACCAATTAAAAAGGGAAATAAAACACAATAAGACACCACTAATAATTTTAGATTGACCCACGAGGTCGCCTCGGAGTCTAAATGTAAGAGAAAGAAATTAAAATCAATAACTTACGGACACCCCAAGTCAGATTCCAAATTAAAAGGTAATAGCCAGGCACACAAAAGAAAAGTAACGGCCGCACGCTAGAGTTGAGAAAGACAAGACTGACTAGTTTTAAAGGAGACGTCTGAGAGAGATGCCTAGTGAATTTTGATTGGCTAGATTTGAGACCCTCTTGCAGACCCAACTATGCGCTTCCACAATGCTAGCTACACAGCGCCACCTAGCAGCTAAGTGGGCTGAACAAAATATAGCGCATTTAAACACAGTAAAACAAACACTTTTAAACTAATTTCAACCCAAATTTACACAACACATATTTCTCATCAGAAACACCACTCTTACTAAAATTTCACATTAGAATAAACTCACTAAAATTACACACAACTCACACATTACAGTAGACCTTTCAAAATCTCCTTGCAGACAACCTGCAAATTTGGGATCAATGGAAAAAAGCCTCACACATAGATTTGAACACCCTTTCTAGTAATTCGATACATGTAGTGGATGATAATCTGTTACGCTCCTGATTAAGAAAAACAGAGTTACATATTAAAAGTTGACGATCAAAAAAGCTCCTATACTAGCCCTACGTTGAAGATGAGGCTTCGTCTAGTGGAAACTGCACTAAACACACAATTCATACAAACTTTCCATTTTACACATTCCGGCTCTAGCCGGAATAAAAATATTTTCAATGCTTTTCAGGATTAACTCTTTCTAAGGACCAATTAGTTGGCAGGAATACGGTTGAATGGCAAACTGCCGTAAGCTTTGACTGGTCGCTTGAGTTGCCTCTCTGATGCAGAAATACGAAGGATGCTTGTCGATTACATTTTATCTAAAAACAAAGGAATCCCAAAAGGTTGTATCGAATTAGAACAACAGAAATAATCAAAGTAAAATAAAGAAACACCCATACTTGATCTTTCACCACCTTCTCATAACTGTGTTTGGCTCAAAGTGTTACACTCTGATTTCAGGACTACAGTGCGATGAGTGCGATGTTGTTCCTTTCCAGCAAATTGATACTTGCACTAGCAACCCAACAAGCTGCAATGGAGACTTATGTGTTAACATTTCTCTAACAAGCAATCGTGAGCATATATTATATCACTTTAATTTGTGTGACATTTGTAAGGTCGGTCGGCCTGCTAGATACAGGCCGACCGGCCAGTGATAAGCCGGCCGGTCAAATACGGGGCGGCCGAACGGCCAGTGACAGTTTCTCCGGCTTATCACCTTAAACTTGTTCAAACATGCCTTGAAACCATACATTAACGCGGGAGGGTCTGGGGGGGTCCGAGCCCCCCCCCAACCCGGACAAGGTATGTACAAGCCCTATCGCCGTCGGGGACAAGGGGTAACGAAAAAATGGCCAAGGGGTAACCAAAAATCGCCGGAAAAAATTAGTTTTTACAGAAAATTTAAAAAAATTTCCGACTTCGCCGGAATTTTTTAGTTAAAATGTCTAATTTTTCGAGAAAATCGAGCAAAATTTTGAAATGTTTTCCAAAAATTGAAGATTATTGCAAATTTTGATATAATTAGCGTTAATTTTTCGAAAAAATATAACAAATTTATTCTTGAGGTACAAGCCCCCCTGAAAATCTTTGTTCAAGGTACAAGCCCCCTCAAATTTTTTGGGGACAAGCCCCCCCCTGGACCCGACCCTGTGTTAATGTAATGATATTGAACTATTAAATAACTATATATTTTCACCTGTATTTTGGATAGCTGGTGATAGCCACCGGCCGGCGACTGGTCGGTCCACTAAAAATTGGACCGGTGAACAACACAGCTTTCTATACCTTCATGCCTGGTAGGGGACAGCCAACAGCGATCCGTCACTCTTAGAAACTGTCCAGTAGAAATTCCTACATACAGGAACCACGTTTGTAGATGATAGGTATTACAGTAATTCCAAACAGGTAAGGTAGGGTAGCTGCAGCTGCGATAAAAGGAAAAGGTTCACCATGTATATGTTACCTTGATCCTTGCCAGCCTCGTTTACAAATTCAATGATATATAGTGCCATTTCACAACGAAATTAAAAATTAAATTAGGTTGTTACAAACTTTCCTGGCATACGATATTGTCTGAGCAGAGGCCTGTAATTTCTAGGTTGGACGACCGTCAAGAGAGCGTGTGGTTATTTGAGTTCCGGACAGAGCATTCCTCTTGGTTGTACGAAAAATGCTCTTGGGAGTGGTACGGTAGAAAAATGCTACTGTGACGACAGAGACCATTGCAATGGAGCTGGTCCTAAGAGTGAGGATAATTAAAGTTGTGATGAAAGCTGCTATATATGTTTAAGATATGCTTAAGCACCCCGACCGAAAACAAGATTTTCAATTTTTCCGTTGGCCTAAATTTTTTGTTAGATTGCCTAAAAGAAGTGTTAGAGACCATTTTTCCTAAAGATCGGCGACAAAAAACCCTGGGCCGAGGTCTGGGGTGGCAGAGTTCTCCAGACGCTGAGGATTTTCCGAATCGCTAAATACAAAATTCAGAAGGAAACGTTTTTGGTTGGGTCGGGGTTCTCCTCCCGAATCCGATTTTTTTTCGGTCAGCGTTCTGATGAAAAAACCGTATAAATGTGTGACTTCCAAATAAAAAGTTCAATCTTAAATTGTTCCCGTTTCACGTACCACGTATCTTTATATTGTAAAGTGTGCACGTACCGCAGTAGATGCATTCACAGTAAGTGCTTATTTTGTAAGTGCGCCTATACCGAAGTAGATGCATCTTATAAAAGTCACATATCTGTAAGGTGTACACATACTGAATAATCTCCAATTGTTCTACAGATGGTCAGGTTTCCCTTTCTCCATTCTTCGTTAAATTATTTTGCAAGATCGGCTTTTCCGAGGCGCAGCAGGTCTACAATAATCGGTTTTGAAAGGTGAACTAATAAAATGTTATCATGGTTTCAGCGACATGGCCAAGCCGTTAAAAGTAAAACTTATTATGAATATACTCTTATGTATATAATGGATAACTGAATATACTATAACTGAATATAATATAGAATAGATAACACACACCCCCCCCACACACACACACACACACACACACACACAGACACAGACACACACACACACACACACACACACACACACACACACACACACACACACACACACACACACACACACACACACACACACACACACACACACACACACACACACACACACACACACACACACACACACACACACACACACACACACACACACACACACACACACACACACACACACACACACACACACACACACACACACACACACACACACACACACACACACACACACACACACACACACACACACACACACACACACACACACACACACACACACACACACACACACACACACACACACACACACACACACACACACACACACAAATACTACTACACATGTACATGCTGTACCAACCACCAGCTTCTGCTCACCATTTGTTGTCGTGTATTTAGTAAAGCAATATTCTCCAGTACATGTGCTTGCATTGCTTCTGCAGTCTATCATGCTGAGCATGTTCCGGGTTTATTGTACAATATAGGCACTGTAATGCTGAAATCAACAAAATTGAATGAACCCAGTACAGTGTACACCCCAGGGGGAGAAAGCGTAGGTGTAGAGGAAACACCGGAGCGTTGACCCAAACGAAAGGAGATGTTAATCGGGTGACCGACGAGCGATTATACCGACTGGAGTTGGGAAAGAAACTAACACAACTGATGTGCTGGGGAGTTTTCAAGGGAGACCCCAAAGTAGGCGTGGCTTAGAAACCCCCCCCCAACCAGAAGTTGACATGCGCATACAGCGCCCCCAGGTTTGATCACCTACCCAATAGTTGCATCCCGCCCAACGACACCTCCCCGACCAACCAAATAGAATGATGCCAAACGCTAGCTAAGGCCGAAAAAGTATTGGGCGTGTAACAACAAAGTGACAATACATAAATGAATAATTTACATACTATCTCTACACTTTTGCGAATGTCCTGCTCTCCTGCATCTCCTGCTCAGAATTAGTAAAAACGAAAATGAAATCTGATGCAGTTTGCGTTGAACTTGTCAAATTTTTGTTTGAAAGTTCTAATACTTCACTGTGTAAAAGTTAGCGTTAATCTTACTCGATGTCTATAGAGTACTTAAATATGCGAAAATGTCTAAATTAAGGAAGTTTGTCAAGTGGGTCGACAAAATTTCAGTGGGTCGCGGGTCGTGGGCCGAGGGTCCCGTGTCAGGGTTCCGCGGGTCACACGTGTGCTTGGGGGGGGGGGTTTAACCGCCCCCCAGACCTAAGCTCACCCCCCAAAGGGGTCCCCCACCCCTCCCCCCCCCCAGAATCCGGATTTTTCCCGTAAAAAACCGGAAAAATCCGGTTTTTCGGGGGCCTTCGGCCGCCCTTCACCCCCCCCCCCCCAGAACTTCCCCTCCTGCACATGTCTGGAGTACCCGCGGGTCACGAAATTGCGACCCACTTCCAACTCTGTCTCTATCTCCGACTGAATTTGTTATGAAAATATTTTAGGACTGACATGTGACAGCTGCGAAATTAGAAATTTCGTTAATTTGGACACTTGCAAGGGTAATCCATTCAACTGTAGCGGTGACTTCTGTGAGACCGTAACTGAAACTTCCCACGGTGAGCATACGCGTGTAAACGAGGAACACCTGATAATAGAAATAATTATTATTATTATTATTTTTGTTTTCTATTAATGCATTATTACAATTGCGAAACTAATGTTTGCCATTTACCACAGTTTTTGGGGCATGGCTTACGTCTGCAGATAGGCGGTTAATCTTTGACTACATTTGGCTCATTTTATCAAGTTTTCAAGCAACATTTCAAATGCCTGTTTTAGACAAACAGTAGTTTTAACTCCTCTCTAAAACGCATAGTTCAGTATAAGAAAACTTTCTGTTCACCTTATTTTACAGCTAATCCTTTTATACTGTTTTACTCCAGTTCAGATAAATGGATAGTTATTACCGCTTCGTGACTGAATGGAAACTTTTCTGGTTCCCTACAGATTGGCTCAGTGCAGAGTTGGACGCGGTCGCGGGTACCCGCGGGTACCCGCGGGTACCCGCGGGCGGTCGCGGTCGTGGACAAATTTTCTTGACCGCAATGACCGCAAATTTCTATCAAATCGTGGTAATTTTGGCCAATTTGTTGTAAAAAATTCCAAATTTTTTCAAATTTTTTCTTCGTTGGACAAATAATCAGCTTCACATTTTGAAAAAATTTTGCCAAATTTTGCTATTTTGCTAAAACTTTTGGATGGTTGAACAGGCAGCATAAACTGTTAGTCCTTACTATAGGTTCGGGGTTTCAATTTGTTTATCCTCTATTTGTCTAATTTCAATTTTGCAAATTATTTGATTTATTAGATGGAAATTCTAAATATGATTAGATGGTTATTAATGGCTAAAAATACTTGAAGGAAACCAACGCTTTAAGCAGCGTTAATAGCATGCTGGTTGGTTGGTTGCTTGGTAACCGAGCCGGAAAACATGAAAGAAAATACACCCTGACCTGCACACAGAATTCTACTTTTGCACAAGCCAAATGCAGCAACGAAATAAAATTGTTTGTAATTTTTAATGTCGCTGTCAAAAATGTATATCTGAGTTGCACCAGCATAAAACTGGAGTGAGGTGGAAGTAAAAGCATTGGAAATGCCTTAAAATATGCAATAAGTGGATTTTCCCAAAGAATTGACGGTTAATAACTCAAAATTTTGCGGTCACAAAATTAGCGTGCGGGCTGCGGTCGCGGACGCGGGCGGTCGCGGTCACGACAGTTGCGGTCGCGGGGCGGTCACGGTCAAGAAAAATGTGTCCATGTCCAACTCTGGCTCAGTGTTGGACGCGGGCCGAAATTTGCGGCCCGCACCCGCCCCGCAGCCCGCGCTCAGAGTTTTGGCCCGCACAGGGCTGGCCCGCGGCCCGCATCAATAAAATTTGGCCCGCGGCGGCCCGCAACTAAATTTCGGTTATGCAAGCATCATAGCATTGAATAATTGCTACTTTCATTAATTATTCGTCGTTTTTTCATAAAACTGTCATATAAGCGCGATTGTTGTTTTCAAAATCATTCATATAGCTGCAGTAGTGCGTTTTTCAAATTTTTATTGACTTCTAATGTAAGAATTTTGGCCTAGCGACTGTATTATTGTAGCCCCCCACTGCTTCTCAGCTATTGTTTGTGACTGAAAATTTCGGTGAATTTTGGAGTACCATCCTAAACTACTGGAAAACATTCCCCAAAACGAATTACAGTTACAGTAACACAGAGGATATGTCTTAAACTTTGCGGTGGCATGTGCGATTTGACTGTATTGCTTGCCTTTGGTGCGACCTGGGGATGACCTGGACTCGGTGGGGAAAACTCCATGTGCGAGAAAAGACCCAAATTTCAAGATAAATCTTTTGTAGCAGCAAAAGGAAAGTTCATGCAATTCTTAGCTCCGTAGAGCCTCCTGGTCAATTCGGTATAAATTTTACCTTTTATCTATCTTTCTGTGTGTTGTCCAGGTGACCGAAATCAAGCAAAATTGAAGCCAAACTTTTAATTTCGTCAAATGTCCAATTGTTCACTAAGTCGGGTCCGGATTGGCTTTAAAGCCAGCAAAACGTTTTCTATTTGATAGTATGCTTAAAGTGCAGAAATTAAGCAAATTTAAAACATTTAAAATTTGCTATGTTTACGTGTTATGAACACACAAAATTCTCAATAGTCAAGTCAAAGGAGAAATCGGGGTTTAAATACTGTCAGTCTGTAATTTAACTGGTCTGTCTGAAAATCTGGAAAATACCTTTGCTTGTTTTATAGCGCCAGCAAAATGTTTCCTTGCAAGCAAAACTCGACCTCTTTCCAATTCTGAAATTTGAGAGAACTACTTCGTTTGAAAACGACGCTCTAAAGGGACGACCAACCAACCAACGCTGATAAATTGATAACTATTAAAAAATAGGGTGAAACGGCCTAAGGTGGCAAGAGCAGACAAAGATCGTAAACATTTGTTTTCAATTTGAACAAATCGAGTTCCCAAGACCAAGCGCCGGTTATTAGCTGCAGAAAATGATAGATAAATGTGTAATATTCAAAATTATAAGGGAAAGAGAAGTGGGAGAAGGAAGATAAGGCAGACAAATATATTTCAATGAGGAAAAGTTCCATTATAATGTTAGAATTCGTGAAAAATTCAAACTTTCTTACCCTGGCTCACAAAAAACCGGCCCGCATCGGCCCGCGCGGGCCACTGCGGGTACTTATTTTTGGCCCGCCCCGCCCCGCCCCGCGGGTACCCGCGGGTGCCCGCGGGTACCCGCGGCCCGCGCCCAACACTGGATTGGCTAACTATCTATAAAAATCTAACTTGACCTTTGGGTTTCGTAACACTGAGCTAAAAAATGTTGGTGCCCAGGCTTGCAGTTAACTTTAACCATAAGGAAACTAGGTGTTCTGTAACCTGCTGCGCTCAGGCTTAACTCGGTGTTAACTTTACCTTGATGTTATTTGGTGCAAACGGGCGTAAGTTGAAATCTGAAGAAAATCAGTTAATACCATCCGATTCTATAATCTAAATAAACTGACACAGCCGCTCGGTACGAAGCTAAGGGCCTTTCCGCGCCCCAGTTAAACGAGTAGAGTTAAAATATTTTAACTCGTTTAATCCTCCAGTCGAGTTAAATTGAACTGTTTAACTCTTTTACCCTGTGCACGAAAAGGATTGAGCCAATTTTATCTCTTTTAGCTCGTTTAACTCGCTGCGCGAAAAGGCTCTTAGACATGATTTCAACATCTTGCTGGGTGAATGTTTCTACGGCTACAACTGTGTTTCAGGTGGTGATATAACTATCAAGAAAGACTGTGTTAGTGTGGGGCACGGAAAGTCCTATTCTGCTGGTTGCAATACGCGCAAAGTTGGTTTCGATGATGTGGAAGAGTGCTATTGTGACAGCGGAGATCGCTGTAATTCTGGTGCCGCTACGCAAACAAGCGGTGCTGCTGTGGCTGTCAGCACTCGTAAGTACAACTGGAACAGAAAAGAAAGCAATTTCTTTCGAAATTGACAAATTTTGAAAAATGTTCAAATAATGCTGGGGCAAATTGAAATATGGGCTTTTGCCCTAAACAACTTTTACCCAGAAGTAATGGATGAAAATTTAGTCAGGGCTTCGGTGTTAGCCTATTCTAGACGATTTTGTTAATATCTGACATCTAGCATGAGACTTACATTCTGTACAAACCACTGTTCAGATTTCTGAGGACTTTGAAGCTGGTCTCAGTGGCTCTTTATATATCAATTGAACGTTACCCGGCTTCGTAAGCTCAGTGTAAGCTAAAGTATTAAAGGTCAACATGAATGTTACCCACATTACACTTATACAAAGCTAATGAAAAGCCGCATCCAAAAATAGATTTCATTTTCGTGTTCAGTATCCCTTAAGATATCTAGAGCTTGCTTTTTCAAGGTTTCCGGTGACAAACAGCTTTGGTTCATGTTGTGCACACATCATAAGGATCATTTTTAATAAATTTCATTGAAATCTGGGCCGCGTTGCAAATGATTCTCCTAAGTAACCTCCTAGGAGGGTACTTAGGAGCATGTCTGGGAGCTGTCTGGGAGGAAGTTAGGAGACCTCCTAAATCCGTTTCAAAAGATATCTCGTAAGTTTAGCTGGCGCTGCTCCCAATTTAGGAGAAAAGTTAGGAGTGGTGGGTAGCACTCCTAGCTGGGAAAATCTTTTGAAACACAATTCTGCTAAGTGCCCACCTAAGCCCAACTTAGGAGCGCTCCTAGGCTTAGGAGAATCTTTTGCAGCGCAGCCCTGCTCTCTTTTGAACTTTTAAAATCTGCAACAGCCTTCAGAAATTGTAGTGGTCGAAATTCCAAAATTTCTCAGTGGACTAGACGTTCATATTGATAAAAATATAAATCTTATAGCAGGCCTGATCCCGACTTCGCGAGTTGTGATCCAAAATTTATATCTGTAATTTATGCAGATCCTATCAAAACATTAGTGATTCCGCAAACTGTGTAGATTCGGCACCAGCCTGCTGGGCTTAATCCTTCTAAACACTCCGCAAAATGACGTCATACCTTGCTGTCCAGACATTTGTATTGTAAATTCCACTGAAAATCTCTTGCCTGCCAAGCAAAGCAAGGCCAGAAGTTTGAAAATTGAGACATAAAACGTACTGACACATGAATTGTGTACCTGGTGTGTTGCTAATTAATAGAGCCACGTTGCAAAAGTTCTCCTAAGGCTAAGATCGCTGTGGGAGATCACTGCTAAGATCCTGAGTTCAACTGAGTTCGTAAAGCTATGAGCGATCTCCACAACTCTTAACTTTTCTTCTCAGCAGCACCAGCGAAACTTAGGAGAAATCTTTTGAATCGAATTTAGGATTTCCCTCCTTGACTGCTCCCAGACATCCTCCTAAGTACCTAATCTCCAATGTTTGTACTTACGAGAGTTTTTTGCAAAATGGCCCATATGTCTGCGCTAATGCTCTAAAATCTAAAATGTACTTTCATGACCAATTTCTTAATGTTTTTGATAGCTTTGTGTAGTTTAGTTTGACAAGGGAGCTAACATGTCCTCTTTCATTTGTTTTATGTTTCAGAAGTGAAGTGCAATAAATGTGAAGACAAAAACCTGAAACAAAGTGGCAGTTGTAATGCCAATAGCGGTGGATGCGTGGGAGACTACTGTTATAAAGAGATTGGTAAAACGGCACGCGGTGAGGATAACGAATACTTGTATACATTATAATTGATATGGGTTACTTGTTGAAAGTGCTTTTGTGAGAGGGATGTATTAGCTTGTACCCAAAATTCTGCTCAAGTCGAAACCAGGTGGTTATGAGCTATCCATGTCAAACTGCAGGACAAGGACACTGTCACGTAACAAAACGATCGAGAATGTAGCCATTACAATTTCCACGTCTAAAAGATTTATCATTTTATACTTGCGTAGAGATGGAAGTCATGTAGCATGCATGCTAGTCATGCAAGCGCGTAAGTTAACACACTACTCTTATTCTGAATAAGTAATTATGAATTTTCAGTGTAAAATGCTTTATGAATCGCATAGGCAACAGTGATTTTAGGCGAAAAGGGAATGGAAAAAGGTTGCACAAGTAAGGAACAAGTCAAGCTAATTACGGGAAGCCTAGGTGGTGGTTGCTGGAAAGAAGCTGATCCTAGGGGTGGAGATTTAAAAAAATGTGTCTGCAATGACAAAGACTATTGCAATTCTGCTATTAGAGTGAATTTTTCTAGTGCTGTTGCTGTATTGGTCATCATAATGTGCTTCCTTAAATACTAGTAAAGCTTACCTTTGACGAATTTTAGTCAGTTTAATCATGTGCGAATTGTAGAAGTTTTATTTTTATCGTTTTCGTGCTGTATTTAATAGTTAATTTTCATGTGCGAACAGCAGGGGTCGGAGAATTTTTTATTGTTTTCGTTGTTTATTTAATAGTTTTTCGCCTCATTTTGTTCCGGACTGCGGGTCGAAACCCTGCAACAGTTTTGCGTAGATTTTACCAGCAGATAGTAACTTACATTTTTAGCTATACAAAAATATTTGGGCTTCCGAACTTGTTCTATTCACTCGGACACTGGCTTTGACAGTCAATTTCGCCATCTTCATGTGGAAGCCAAATAGAAAATAGCTATATAAGATAACTGTCATAAAATCGTTAACTGATTGTGAATAGAATTGAATATCTGGCATGCCAGATAGTTATCTGGCGTAAATTTCAAGGCATTTGTCTGTCTGCAGAAAGTAAAATTGCCAGATTAGACAAATGCTTTCAAAGTTTGCCAGATAGCAAAATGTAAACACAGGAAAACAATACAGGTCAAGGAAGTCACAGAAGTGACGAATTCCTTGTGTCATTAAATGAGAACAATGTAACTTATTATTTCGTTGTTATTATTATATTATTAATTTGATTCCGCGTGTAAAACTTTAAACGCACAAGCTTTAGTGCCAGTTGAAACTATTTAATTTACAGACAGAGGCGAATAAACAGACATTGCAAAGGTTACTGTCCTTGCATTTTCTTTCCTGTTTTTTCGTGAATTCAGTGCTACTTTGAAGACAATAAAAGACAAATTATTTTGTTCGAGCGTTCAAAGTCGTACTGGATTCGTGTAGTTTGGTGTAGCGCTTCTATCAGGACTAGGATAGGCCCAAAACGGGAGGCGTCAGGAACCCTTGTATTCACGAAACCAGGACCTAGAAGAGAAAAGCGAAGAGGGAGATTCAGCTTTTCACTCACCATTGAAAGTAAAGTATTGGCCTAGCCGGGTTTCGAACCACGGCCCTTCTGATCCCGGGACAGACTTGCTAACCGCTACACCACAGGGCCATCAGCTGAGCTCCCACCTCAGGCTTATCAATCTTTCCTATGCATGCTTCCCATACTTTAGTTAAGGAAAGCAGGCAAAGGAAAGGTGGATAAGCCTGATATGGATCTTCACCAGATGACACTGTGATGTAGTGATAGCACTTCTAACTGCAGTTCCGAAGGCCCGCCACCTGCAGAGCTTCAACGAACTGTGAACCAAGGAGAGTACGAAAGGCAACGGGCACGCGAGTACCATGAAAACAGAGCACAGTAGGGACAGTTAGACGTGCTACAATTACGGACAGACCATCAACTGAGCTTCCACACCAGGATAATAAATCTTCCCTTACAGTTCCGTCTAAAACTGGATTCAAAATACAAAGCAGCGAATACAAAAAGTATCCAATTCAAAAAATCTTTAAGCCGTAGCGAATTCACCGGCTGATTGGTCAAATACCCACACTTTAGATAAAAGGAAAATTTTTTACAGCTGATTTGGATTTTCAGTATCGGTTTAGCGAAAACCTGGTGAGATCGCATCGCATCAGTGTTTCATTTTCGTATTTAAAAGTCAGTAATCATCATATCAGGCTGAATTGTCTGTGACTTCTGCACAACTCTAAAAAATGTCGTCTGCAATGCTGGCCCTTTCACTGCTGCAGTTTATTGCCGTTGCACAGGGTATGTCTTATTGTGAACATACTTTGAACAAATTGGCCCCAAAAGGAGCATAATTCCTACGTAGACCTTTCAAAATCTCCTTGCAGACAACCTGCAAATTTGCGATCAATGGAAAAGCCTCACATATAGATACATACATGTAGAGGATGATAATCTGTTACGCTCCTGATTAAGAAGAACAGGAAGTTACATATTGAAAGCTGACGATCAGTTTTATGTAATTATCAAGCCACCGATTGCGTGAGAATCCTGTCCAAATTCAATCCTTTGCAAACCTCCCCGTTCTTGCCAAGTTGATAAGTGACGGAAACGGTTGCTGGTTTTGATTGATTGGAGCAATTTTTGAAAGAATGTGCATTTTATTTTACGTTTTCTTTTAGCACCTGTATACTGCTTTTTAGCAGTACTGGTGCTAGAAGTAAGTGCGGTCACAAAGACTGCTGACAGCCAAAGACTGCGAAAAGACAAGCAGTATTAGCCTTTATATAGTAAAGTGAAAGCTAATTTGTATAAAATGGTTCCTTATAGACTTCATCAAAAAAGCTCCTATACTAGCCCTACGTTGAAGGTGGGACTTCGTCTCGTCTAGATCAAACTGCACTAAACAAACAATTCATGCAAACTTTCCATTTTATACATTCCGACTCTAGCCGGAATAAAAATATTTTCAATGCTTTTCAGGATTATATACGGTGGCTTGCACCAATGGAAATTAGCAGTTACTTAAAGTTAATTCCCACTTTACTGCCGATTAAGTTTTAATTGGATCTTAAGCTGTTGCGCCAATGATACTTAACTTAAGTACCAGTTAATCTTCATCGGTCTGACAATTAAATTTTCCATGGTTGGGGCTTAAATTTAAGTCCCACTTAAAGTCAAAATTTGCTGGTGCAACGACTTTAAGTATCAGTCAATTGGCACTTAATTGATACTTGAGTGCCGGTTAATTGCCAACTCACCCTTTGCCATTGGCTAAGACAAAAACACGTGACTTAAGCTGATGCTTAAGTCGTACTTAACTGCTACTTAAATTAAATGGCAATTAGTTAAGTATCAGTTGGTGCAACGAAATTAATTTTCAACTTTAAGTGGCAATTAGTCAATTGCCACTTAAGCGCTACTTAGACTAATTCCCACTTAATTTAATCAGATTTGGTGCAAGCCACCGTTTAACTCTTTCTAAGGACCAATTAGTTGGTAGGAATAAGGTTGAATGGCAAGCCTCCGTAAGCTTTTGATTGGTCGCTTGAGTCGCATCTCTGATGCAGAAATACGAAGGATGTAAGAAATGAAATTGCCACGTCGGCACCTGAGACCCGAAAAATTCGGGTCTCGGGTGGGATTCGAACCCACGACTTTCGGATGAACGCTCCGACGCTCTGCCAACTGAGCTACCGAGGCTACAATCCCACCAAGCTAGAAGGAGTTCGTATCCAAACTAAAGTGACAATGAATTAATAATGCGTTATACAATGCGGACAAACACATGATCCAGGGCGAGGTACGCTGTGGTGTCCTCAAGCTTCCTGGGTGTGAAAGTCAGATGTAATGTAAGAAATGAAATGAAATGGTTGTCGATTACATTTTATTTAAAAACAACGGAATCCCAAAAGGTTACATCTAATTGGAACAACAGGAATTCTCAAAGTAAAATAGAGAAACACCCATACTTGATCTTTCACCACCTTCTCATAACTGTGTTTGGCTCAAAGTGTGACACACTGATTTCAGGACTACAGTGCGATGAGTGTGCCGTTGCTCCTGCCCTGCAAATTGATACTTGCACTAGCAACCCAACCAGCTGCAATGGAGACGTATGTGCTACCGTTTCTGTAACAACCAGTGGTGAGCATATATCACTTTAATTTGTGTGACATTTGTAAGACTGTTAGATACAGGCCGACCGGCCAGTAATAAGCCGGCCGGCCGGTCAAATATGGGGCGGCCGACGGCCAGTGACAGTTTCTCCGACTTATCGCCTTAAACTTGTTAAAATATGCCTTGAAACTATCAAATGTCTATATATTTTCACTTGTATTTGGATAGCTGGGATAGCGCCGGCCGGCGCTGGTCAGCCCACGAAAAATTTGACCGGTGAACAACACAGCTTTCTATACCTTCATGCCTGGTAGGGGACAGCCAAGAGCGATCTGTCACTTTTAGAAACTGTCCAGTAGAAACGACATACAGGAATCACGTTTGTCTATGATAGGTATTACAGTAATTCCAAACAGGCAGGTAGGGTAGCTGCAGCTGGGATAAAAGGAAATGATTCACCATGAATATGTTAAATTATAAACTAAATTAGGCTATTACAAACTTTCCTGGCATACGATATTGTCTGATCAGAGACCTGTAATTTCTAGGTCAGACGACCGTCAAGAGAGCGTGTGGTTATTTGAGTTCCGGACAGAGCATTCCTGCTGGTTGTACGAAACAGACGCATGGGAGCGATACGATAGAAGAACTGTGACGACAGAGACCATTGCAACTCGGCTGCCGCTACGAAACTCAGCGGTGGAGCTGGTCCTAAGAGTGAGGATAATTAAAGTTGTGATGAAAGCTGCTCTCATAAGGAGTACTGTAGGAAGTACTCCTTAGGGAGTACTTAAGGTGTACTAAGGCTATGATAACAATTCTATTTTTGGTTGCTCTCAAACCTTGCCTGCCTGTATGTACTTTATTAATGCTAATACTTAATACTTTATCAATCCGTGAATATTTATTATAATACCTGAGCTCCCCCTGGGACGACCCCCTTCAAGATATACTGTAGCGCTTCTACCAGGGCTGAGTGTCTTACTCTTGGTATTAACTCTTGATACACCTTATAAAAGCCAAACATCTGTAAGGTGTACACAACTGAATAATGTCCAAGTTTTCAACAGCTGGTCAGGTTTGCCTTTTGTGCATTCTGCCTTAAATTAATCCGCAAGATCGGATTTTCCGAGGCGCAGCATGTCTACTATAATGGGCTTTGAAATGTTAACTAATGAAATATTATCATGGTTTAAGGTTTTATATTTTTGGAGAAAAGGCACTAATGTACTATTTATCAAGTTAGACAAAACATGCTTATTGTTAGCATGATAGGAAAGTTAACTCGTATCAAGAAAATAAGTGTTATTAATTCGAGGACCCGTTTTCGCCTGAATTGCTTTGCCGTTCGTATTTCCGGTATTCAAATGTTATGCGTGTCCTAATGTCAAGTGTTTTCTACCCGTTTATTCTTGTTTACACGTTTTAGAATTAAATTGCAACAGGTGTGTACGTGCACCAGCGCCAATACCTAGTTTTGGCGATTGCGATGGCAACAGTGGTGGTTGTAAGGGAGACTACTGCTATAAAATGTATGGAACAGCTTCAAACGGTAAGCGTAAACGCTATTTTGACTATGCTAGAGCTAGTTAATTATGAAAATGCAATCCTTTCATTTGGATAGGATAACTGTTTTTGATTTATTTTCTTTATTAGTGTCTGCCTGCCACTAATGTTTTACAAGGGGTGCTGGAAATGACGAAAATTTAGCATGTGGACAACGGGTCTGGCTACGTATATATTTGACTAAAACCTTGAGCTCTGCCCGGGTTTCTTATCCAAAAATGATCGACACCACACTGTTTGAAACGGTCTAAGTTTCACGTAATGGAAAACCTCGATTAAGTTTATCATTTGTAAACAAAGCAGTGGCTAATTAGGAGATATTAAGTTGCATGTGTAGATTGTAACAAATTAATGTGGACGACAAAAGTTACGTGTTTGCAAAGGGACCAAAATCGAACGTACATTGAATTTAACTTTAAGATCTCAGTTAAGGGGGGGATCACTTTGGTCAAAACTCTATAATCACGGATTTCGCTCATTTTCACACATAATATGCCCCCATGTGTTCTCAAAAATAACTTAGAATATTAGCGTTCGAAATCAAACTGTGACAGAGTTATTCAGGTTCAAAGCCGGAAAACTTGAAAATTCCGGTGATGAGCCCTGCAAGGTCAGGTGGAGACCAAACGCGACCGAAAACAGAGTTAACCGACACACCAAATTAAAGCCTTTGCTAAGGTAATGTTTAAGTGCAGACGTGACTCAAGGCCAGCTATCCAGGCGTTCGTAATGCATGCTTGAGTGATGCACGGACCTAACCTTGCAGAACTGCCCAGTATAACTTTAACTCGTTTTCTCTTGCACAGACAACATTTTAGACCCATGGTTCTATGAGAAAAGTTGCTCCTCGTTCCATTAGCTATCGATTGATACCCATTTTGTCTATATTTGGAAAAATTTTAAAATTGACATTTTTCACCTGTAAAGATCAAAGGTGCCGCCACAGCAGCATGTTCAATATTGACGCATTTGTTTTGGCCACATTATGTGACAGACATAGATACATTAATTAATCTGCCAAGTTTGGTGATTTTTTACCACATAATGAGTGACTGAAATTATCAAAAGAATGTGATAATATGAAAAATGTCCATTTTTAGCAAAATTGGCTGTTTTTCTGGCAAGTTTGTTGAGCTTACTGTAAATGATAGAAACATGCGAGTACTTTCATAAGACGTGGTTTTATACGTAGAGTGCATCTATCGGTCGTTTCTGTAGCTTTTGCCAATCGTTCAGGACAAGCAAAATAGTACTGTAGGTCCTGTTTTTCATGGTTCAAAAATCGCAGATTTTCCAAAATTCTGACTTTGAAAATTCGCCAAAAATCCAATACTCAACACAATCGCTTCAGAGGAGATAGCTGCACTCTACAATATGTCCTTAATGGTTCTGAAAAGGTTTCAGAGCTCTAACTCTTCTAACTCTTCTAACTCTTCTCTAACTCTAACTCTTATACAGCGAAAAATTTTTCTGCCACAAACTTTTTAACCTAACTTTTTCATTTTCCTATGTTTAACACATGTCGAGGTCACCTTTGAGGGCCTGTACAGAACGATAGACGCAATATTTCGCAAAACGCTCTTGTCTTGTTTCGCGGACCCATGGGGGCTACAAAATATGTGAAAATGAGCAAAATCGGAGATGGTCGAAAAATCGGCAAAAAAGTGACCCCCCCTTAAAAGGGCACTCAAATTAACGATCACTAAATTAATTAAGCGGAGTACCTCTTAAGCTGTTTCACAAAACAATTTGCAGAGTGCACTTAAATTTTAACACTTATGTTAACACAATTTAAACATAATTTTAACATACGCTGCTATTACACAAGTTTCTCCTAAAAATTTTAACTTTAGGAGCACACTTATGTTTTCTTTAAGTTTTTTACTTATATTTTTGGTGTTTTCAGCGTAAGTTGGTTAACGATAACTAATTGAAATTAATTGAAGTGACATAATTAGCCCCGTTACTAGATAACAAAATATTTAAAATCTACAATTTGGTGGCAAACATAACAGTTTTTGGACTTGTCAAATTTCATGATATAATCCATAACATCGTCTCAAATATGTTTCTTGGAATTATAGTTGCCTATTTCATCCATTTTGTGGCAAAATACACAGCAAAAAGGGATGCTTTGTAGTCAGGAGCAGCTTAGGAGTGCTAGATTGTGCTGCGATACTAGGAGCAAACTTTAAGAGTTCTACTAATTTAAGAGCCCTTCGTGAATGACCCAAATCTTACTTTTACTCAATTTGCAAACTTAAGAGTTCCTAAAGATAAGAGGGCTTTATTGAAACTGACCCCGTGTAAGCCATTAATTTTTGAAGAATGTATGTGAACAGGCCTTATGCGCTAACACTTTTCACACCGTTATGTAACCGTTTTTTGATATAACATGCAGTTACATGTGAACATTCAGCGCACAACTTATCTACATGCTTTGTATGAGTTTGTCGACCATTAAGTTGTGATTTCAGGTCAGAAAGTGACGGAAAAAGGGTGTGTGGACCGGGCAAAGGTTAAGAGTCATTTCGGTGGTGGTTGCTGGAAAGAGCCTGATGACCTCGGCGATGAATACGATCACTGCATATGCAAAGATAAGAACTACTGTAATTCCGCTGATAGAGCAAAATTCTGGAGTGCTTTTATTGTCCTAATTGTCATAATACTTGTATGTAACTGAGTACTAATAAACCTGTATCACATCTGTCTGGTGTAAGCTTCAGAAATATCTGTTCAATTGTGAAAAAAGAAGAGGAGCTAAAATTCATTGCAACTATTTAGGACTAAGTTGTCTTCGTCTGATGGAATTCATAGGAATTGTAGGCTTTTATGTTCACGTCAAAAATCTCCTCAAAGTCAGGTTGCAACCTAACTTTTATATGCTGCTGCGGGGGTGATTTTCTTCCTCTGATTAGCCCCGTATATCGTTGAAACTCGCCCGTTTTGCATTACTTCAGTCTCAATCACATTTAGTGTTTATATTGACAGCAATATTCATGAAGTAAATCTAAGCTAAGCCGTGTTAATTGAGCATAAACTAAAAACAACGATGACAAAACAATTGATAAGAACAATAAAATGCTCGGAAAATATGGTATGATGAAATTGCGATTCGAAATAACCCCTGTTTCCCCCGTTCATGCCCGATTCGATATACACATTAAACCTGTTTTGGAAAAGCGAAGAAGGATGTCTCCATAATAAGATGTGGTACAATTATGAATGTGAACAAAAGTGAACTCTTCACCACTCAGATGTTTATCACACCTAATTAGTTCAGTTCTGCTTTTAATCAAACTGACTACGTAACATTAACTGAACCTAACGTAAACCAAAATGCAAGAGGGTATTCAGGAGTGGGTGACAAAGAAGTGTAGATATAGTATGCAAATTATACATTTATGTATTGTCATCTATTGTTGTTCAACATCCAGTACTTTTGCGACCTTAGCTAACGTTTGGCTTAGCTACAGTAAGTGATCATTCTATTTGGTTGGTCGGGGAGGTGTTGATAGGTGGGGTGTAACTATTGGGTGGGTGATTAACCTTGGGAGCGCTGTATGCGCATGTCAACTTCTGGTTAGGGGGTGGGCTTTCTTAGCCCCGTCCACTTGGAAGGGTCTTCCTTGAAAACTCCCGAACAAATCAGTTGTTGTGTTATCTTTTCCAACTCCAGTTGGTTGTCTATAATCGCTCGTCGGTCGCCCAATTACCACATTTCTTTCAATTGGGTATTCGCTGCGGTGTCTCCTCTACACCTACGCTTTCTCCCTAGGGTACTGGGTTCATTCAACCCTATGGTTTGTTTGTATTGTTTGTTGTGTGTGTGTTTTGTCTATCTGGGTTTGACTGTCTGTCAGGGCTTACGCCCACCGGATATACGTACGTTTATTAAATAATTTTTTCTACGGCCTTGTTATTTTGGTAGCTTAGATTAGTTGATAAGACTAGGTAGGTAGGATTATTTCTATTATTGTGTAACTTATTAATTGGCGAGGCTTCCCCATCCTGGTTCCTGACAGCCAGGTCCGTTATATATCTACTGAGCGAGAGATCCTCCGTCAATTACTTGTCGGGTAGCCATTTGAAGAATCAATATTTGCGCTTGCGCCTCGCTTCAGTTCAGAAATTTTGTAGTCACCGAGCGGTCGTGTTTCCAAATTTTGATGTTGTCTCTGTCGAATTTTTTGGGGTTGCCCGACTCCAAGTCACGCTCGATTCTTGTTGCGTCCTAACCTTTTCTTCAGCTAATTTTCTCTTACTCTAACTCAACTCACACCCACCCCCTTTCGTGCTCAGTTTCCATCTGCCCCGTTTAGCACTTTTATCGCTCCTCACCCAAGTCCATTATGGTGCCAGTAAGTTTATAACTATTTTTGCACTCTCTCTATAAAGTTTATTGTTGTTAAACATAATTTTACTAAATCAGCAGTTATGTAAGAAATGTAATTGCCACTTCAGCACCTGAGACCCGAAAAATTCGGCCTCGGGTGGGATTCGAACCCACGACTTTCGGATGAACGCTCCGACGCTCTGCCAACTAAAAAAAGTTGCCTACTTAAAGAAAGGTAAAGGTTAACCCCAGGAGATATCTCCGTCCTGCCACAGGACATGGGGTGCCGGTGCTCATCCCCGGATTCTCAGCCGTAGAGCCAGGAGTGTCACCTCATATGATGACTGCATCCGTGGAAAGGGGGCCGGTCCTTCGACTCCTCTTACCTTCCCACCGTAGTGGTACCCATTTACCGACCAGTTAAGGATGAATAGCTGGGTTGACTAGAGTCGGGATAGCTTTGTGGCCTCCAGGGATCGAACCACCGGCCGTAAGATCGGAAGTTCTTACCAGCGCCTTGGACCACTCGGCCATCCCGACCTTCTTAGCCTTTCTTTTAACTTCGTTTAGGCTTGAGCCTTTACAAAATTCTTAGGTAAACGCTCCGGAGTTAACCTGGAGTATTTCCTGCGGCCGTTTGCACAAAATGCGATCTATTTGCAAAGTATTTGCTAATCCACTGCGGCGTCCCCCAAAACTTATTCACACCACACTCCTTGGCGAGGTTTGTCCGGGATCTAAAAGATCTCCTTATATCTCCTTAGCACTCAGTTACTGTGTTACATTGCGCCAGAGATGAGGATTTTGGCTCGCTGCTCGACTCGCGAGCCGAGCCAAGCCGGCAACAGTTTCTCCCGAGCCGAGCCGAACCGAGCCGAGCCGGAGAATTGAAACTCCGAGCCGACCCGAGCCGACCCCAACCAGAAATAGTAGTTTGACCAAATTTCCTGCTATATTTTCTAACTTGTTTAAATAAAATAGCCAATAAATTCAGTGAAGACTGGTTTTATGTAGTTTTCAATTTTACAGCCTAATTTTCTATTTTCTTTAGCTTTCTCGATACCTTCCAAGCAAATTTTAATCTTAATGTTAGGCTTTCCTCGACGCCGACTTGTGTATGGTATAGATAGGTATGTTTTTAGTAAGAAAAACCTTTGACTTATTTGACTCCTAAAAGTCCAGTTCGTCGCCATCTCTATGCGCCAGCTCTGAATAGTGGAGGTAGTTCCATCTCTGTGGTTAAACTCCCGGGCTTCTCCATTAAACTTAGTATGCTTACACGATCAAAAGCCACCCCTGTGATTTCGGCCTCAATGTTTCGAAAAATACCACTTTCTGACCAAAAATTTCGCATTGCGATCCTAGTAAAAGTGAGCAAAAATAGCATAATCATAACGTTCAATCTGAGGTAAATTCAACGATATAAAGTTTTTGTGGCTATGACTTATATTGCGTCCGCAATAATATTTCATACAATTTCCCTTATTTCAGGTAGTTTTTGGCTGTCTTTGATGTTGCCGCCTTGATTTGCCTGAACCAGTTTCAACTAGCGAAAACCAGCTGAAATAGAGAATTTGTTTAAAAATTCATAGCTGGCGTAATATAAGTCGTAGCCACGAAAACTTTATATCGCTGGATTCATCTCAGGTTGAACTTTATGATTATGCTATTTTTATTCACTTTTGCTAGAATCGGAATGGTCATAGTGGTATTTTTCGAAAAACTCGACTTTCAAATTTTTAAATACTACATATATCAGGTCAAAACTGACGCCTAGGCAGTCCTACCGAGCGAGTCACGAGTAATAGCCACAGTCGAAAAAGCGGCAACTGTCAAAGGAGATTTGAAAATCGAAAAACGAAATAACTCACGCAATTTGGCACCAAAACAGTTGAAATTTGGTGTGTAAGACTTTCAGACAAGGGACACATTTTCCAGAAAATATCGCGTTTGTACCGTGTGCCAATCTCTCTGGACATATAGAAATTTGAAGGCGCCGCCCTTTGAAATCGCACAAGAAATTTCAAAAAAATATTCACGAAAAAAGCGTTTTTGAGATAAAAATAGCGTTTTTGGTCAGACTTTAGACTCGTGCAGTTTCCTAAGGGAAGCAGGCATAGGAAAGATGGGTAAACCTGATGTGGATGTTTAGCAGATGACACTGTGATGTAGTGGTAGCACTTCTAACTGCAGCTTTGAAGGCCCCCCACCTGTAGCGCTTCAACGAAATGTGAAGCAAAGAGAGTACGAAAGGCAACGGGAACACGAGTACCATGAAAACAGAGCAGGAGAGTACCAACTGGATTCCCAATACAAAATAGCTATCCAATTAGAAAACTCTTCTAAGCCTCACCCACCGACTGATTGGTCAAATAAAGAGGATAAAAAATCATTTTTACAGCTGACTTGGATTTCAGTATCGGTTTAGCGAAAGCCTGCTGAGATCGCATCGCATCAGCGTTTCAGTTTCTTATTTTAAAATCAGGTAATCGTCATACCACACTGAATTGTCTGTGACTTTTGCACAACTCTGAAGAAATGTCGTCTGCAATGCTGGTCCTATCACTGCTGAAGTTTATTGCCGTTGCACAGGGTATGTCTTTATTGTGAACAAACTTTAAAAATATTTTCAGCTATTTTCAGGATTAACTCTTTCTAAGGACCAATTAGTTGGTAGGAATACGGTTGAATGGCAAACTGCCGTAAGCTTTGACTGGTCGCTTGAGTTGCCTCTCTGATGCAGAAATACGAAGGAGGCTTGTCGATTACATTTTATCTGAAAACAAAGGAATCCCTAAAGGTTGCATATAATTGGAACAACAGGAATAGTCAAAGTAAAATAACGAAACACCAATACTTGATCTTTCACCAGCTTCTCATTACTGTGCTTGGGTTGAAGTGCTACACACTGATTTCAGGACTACAGTGCGATGAGTGTGATGTTGATCCTACATCGCAAATTGACACTTGCACTAGCAACCCACCCAGCTGCAATGGACACATATGTGGTACCCTTTCTGCAACAATAAGTGGTGAGCATATTTCTGTATCATCTGTATAATTTGTGCTTTCTTACGATTATTATTAATTTCTGCACCCACTATACTTCCTATTGTAAAGTTGGAAAGGTATAGCTAACCAAACTTTACGAGTAGAAACTGTGCACAAATGGAAACGACGAACCTGGAGGAGACTTATGTTCCAGTCTACCTGGGCAGGATCTCGCCAAGAATTGTAAACCTAGCTGACAACTGAGTAAAACCATCTAAGTGGACAAACAAGACCTAACTAACGACAACAGAAGGGACTTCGAATAAATTAAACACACGCTCAGTAAATAATTAAACTACCTAAGTCTGGTATTTACTCAGGACCTTACCTACCGACTACCGACCTACCGACCACCCTTATAAAATTATAGAACAGTACACACTAAGTATACCAACCCCCAGAATACAACCCCACACACAATAATTTCTCCAAGGAAAAGCCCTAAGCCGTCGCGGCTGAATTTAATATGGAAGGAGACATCACAAACACTATCCCTAAAACAAGGTATAAAATAATTAGCACACAATTATAAACAAAGCAGTAATAACTTCTGTAATACTCACAAGGTCGCCTTAGAGTTTCAATAACAAAAGAAAAGAACATAAACTTACAAATACCCGATAATTGCAATCCAAAATGATGGGAGCGGTACAATAGAATTACACAGAAGGAAGAGCTAAAAGTTAACAGCCGCACGCGATGAGAATTTAGACCAGACTGATAGAGAGTTGGAGCCGATAGTTTTTAACAAAAAGAACCAATGAGAAAAGTCTGATGAAATGTTTATGAATTTTGATTGGACGAAAGTGTTGACATAGAAGGAGAAACTTCTAGACCTTTCCAGAAGAAGGGCCAGACAGCGCCACCTAGCCAGACAAACATCAGACAAACAACTAAAATCAGACATCCCCCAGACAAACGAAAACTAGTCCAACACCCATGCCTAAAATACACATACGCTACACTATCACAAACACACATATACATAAACATATACACTTTACTAAAACCCACCCTATCGGGGAAAGACGCAACGAGTCCCCATTACAACTCCCCAGGGCTTACCGCCCGAGCTCCTGCGAGGAACAGCATAAACCAAAAAGAAGGAAGAAGTTTACGCAAAAGTGAAAATTTTTGACTGATTTTTGGTAAATGGGTCTCAGCATGTAAGGAAAACATAAAAAGAAATGCAAAAATACAAAACTAAACTAAACTTGACTAAGTAAAAAAACATAATAAAGATGACATGGCGTCAAAAGACTAGTGAAGACCAGCCAAAAGAACACGCATGGGAAACTGCCATATTAATGCCACGGGATGGTGCGTGAATGGGCAACCCAAGATCCTCTAGCCACAACGGCGGGGATTTAATACCTGTATATAAACAAAACCAAGTAAACTAAGAACCCAAATGTCAGCTTCGTCTGGGTCTCTTCAAGCTAGGATACGGAGGTAACCTCCCGCCAAGTTCAAGATGCGCCATCTCCGGCTGGGTGGGTGAGGGGGCCTAACTCAGTTCCCTTCGGACCTCCTGCAAAATTAGGAAGCGAAATATAATTAATAAAGTAATTTAGGGGATGGGTAGTTAGGTAAATTTAATCCCAGTGTTTCGCGTGTAAGTGGGAGTAGGTTTGTGGAGTCTTTAAATAAAATATAAGTAGTGAATTAAATTAAGAGAGTTACAAAGTAACTCTAACATGCTTAAGCATGTATAAAAAGGACCAAAAGGGCACGGAGAGTCCTCAAGTACCCTCGTGGTACTATGAAAATAAAGTAAATTAAATTAGGAGGGGTGAAAATGGAGTCTTAAAGTTACTAAAAACTCGAAACACTGGTTAAAATATTAGTGGAAGGTCCCTTAAAATAAAAATTTTGGAGATCCTCCCAACCGCGCTTGCAGGCCTTAAAATAGGACAGGGGCATATAATTAGGGAACTACTTTGGCGCTCTGGAGTGGGAAACAAAACTGACAAATGTTACCAAGAGTACATTATAGCAAGAGTACATAATAACTAAGAGTGTGACAAACGTCAAGCTCCTAGTTATTAGGCTTCGGGACATGATATGCACAATCAAGGCTGACCCCCTCCCCCCACAAATTAGACCCATCACTTCAAAGATATTCGCACGCTATGCTTGTCTGCTGAAGCTCGCAACAGACGCACATTAAACCAACTGAGTAGCTGTGTTTGCGAGCTTTAGAACGTAGGCATAGCGTGCGAAAATTAGTTTTTTAATTGCTACTAAATTACTTAAGCTAATTGGCCAATCAGCGATCAGACACACGCTTATATGAAAGCGTCTATTTAGTGCAAAGTGGGACACCACCCTCCGGAAATTACGGGGGGTCCCAACCGAGCATGCCTAGCATGATTTGTACGTGCTAGTGTAAGACTTTCTTACTCTTGCTATTATGTACTCTTGGTGTTACCTTGATCCGTGCCTGCCTAGTATACAAATTCATTGTTATATAAATAGTGGCATTTCACAACTAAATTAAAAAATTAAATTAGGTTATTACAAATTTTTCTGGCACGAGATTAAGCAGAGACCTGTAATTTTTAGGTCAAACGACCGTCAAGAAAGGATGTGGTTATTTGCGTTCCGGAAAGAGCATTCCTGTTGGTTGTCAGAAACGGACTGTTGGGAGCGATACGTTAGAAGAATGCTACTGTGACGACAGAGACCATTGCAATTCGGCTGCCGCCGCAAAACTCGGCGGTGGAGCTAGTTTGAAGAGTAAGGATAATTAAAGTTGTGATGGAATCGATTTGCCCTTTCTTTATCCGAATGGCCCATCTTTTGGCGAAGATATAGAGCATGGGCGTGGTCAAAAAATATAGGATACTGAGATCTTAGCTGCCTTCCAGCCATGTGCAGCAGTAGCGTTATCTGCCCCCCCACCCTTTCCACAACTACAAACATAATTGATTAAGAATTGCTACTGACTGCTAGCATCAAGCTTTAAAGCTGCCATCTGCCCATATGATTTGGCACATATGTCCCTACCTGCAGAAAAATACCAGACGTCTGTATCTTAGCTACCTTCCAGCCATGTGCAGCTGTCGCGCTTATGTGCCCCCATTTTTCACAGCTACAATACCTACATAATTATTTAAAAATCTGTGCTGGCTGCAAAACCCTAGCTTCAAGGTTGCCATTTGCCCATATGATTTGGCACATATGTCGCTACCTGCAGAAAAATACTAGACGTCTGTATATTATCTGTATCTAAGGGAATTACTCTTCAAAGTCGAAGTTTCGGCAAAAATTTAAAAATTTTTGGCTAACGAAAGAAAACTTTTATTACTGGTGCGAGCTATAAGGCTGTAACTTGGCATAAAAGGTGGCCCTATAGGAGTACTCATTTGAGCCAAATGGCAAGAAATTCTGCTGCGTGAATAATTTTTGTGTCAACGTTAATCTTCAAAAATTGCCAAAAACATTATAGTTATGATAGCAATTCTATCTTTGGTTGCTCTCAAACTTTGTCTGCATATTTGTACTTTACTAATCCTAAATACTTTATTAATCCGTGAATATTTATTATAATACCTGAGCACCCCTGGGATTACCCACTTCAAGATATGCTTAAGCACCCCAATGAAAAACAAGGTTTTCAGTTTTGTGATGGCCTAAATTTTGGGGGGATTGCCTAAAAAACGTAGTAGAGACCATTTGGCCTATCGATCGCCTACAAAAAACCCTGCGCCGAGGTATGAGGGGTGTCAGAGTTCTCCAGACGATTGCGATTTTTTGTGAATCGCAAAATACAAAACTCAAAACGAAAGGTTTTTGCCTGGGTTCACCTTCCGAATCCGATTTTTTTCGGCCAGCGTTCTGGGGAAAAACCGTAAAAATGTGTGACTTCCAAATAAAAAGTTCAATCTTAAATTGTTCACGTTTCACGTACCACGTATCTTTATATTGTAAGGTGTGCACATCCCGCAGTAGATGCATTCACAGTAAGTGCTTATTTTGTAAGTGCGCCTATACCGAAGTAGATGCATCTTATATATAAAAGTCACAAATCTGTAAGGTGTACACATACTGAATAATCTCCAATTGTTAGCAACAGTGCGGACAATCTTCTGTGGGTGAACTTGTTTGTGGTTTCACGCATTTCATATTTTTGCACTAGCATCGCTTTACCAGGACTCGGAAAATAGAATTTAGTATTGATTTCAGATGTGACGTGTATTTACTGTTCAACTCATGCAAGAACGAATTTTCATTGTAAGAACAATCCTGGCACATGTGAAGGAGAATATTGCCTAAAGTCACACATCACGACGACTGGTAAGCTCAACATTAGCAAAATACTTCCTCAAGTATGGGGGAATCAGTCGTTAGTTCGCAGAAGGTGTTTTCTACTTTCTACTACTTTCAATGTGACGCTTGTCTCTCTCTTACAGCCATGCCACTATTTGAAGGGAAAGATAATTAAAGAATATGAGAAATCCTTGAATAAAGAAAAAACGTTCCTTGAATTTCATAATTTGGTAAATGGTAAATGGCAACAACTGACCTTCTCATCAATACTTAGTGCAGCTATTTTCTGTGTGTATTTTCAGTGTACATATTTAATCCGTTTGTTTACATCACTAAGACTGTCTTTCTAAAAAATGACAGAAAATTTAAGAAGACTTTCTTCCCATAAGTAACGGCATAGCTGTTAGCTATTATGTAGTTTTGTTAATATTAATAATAACTTAAATAGCATTGGGTGGAAGCTCCTAAGAAAAACGTTTATGTCATCACTCTCTGACATCACTAACAATTTTTATTACTCTGAGCCTGAGTCTTTATGCAATTATCGTCAAAACCCAAATATGAAGTCCAATACAATCTGTAAAGTTGGAAGTGCACTGACTAGCCAAACTTTGCGAGCGGGAAACTATGAACAGGTAACGTCTAACCTGGAGCAGATTTAGTTCTAGTCGACCTATGCGAACCTCGCTAAGAAACCTAGTGAAGCCTACCGAACAAAGTTAAACCGCTAATGAAGAGCAAAGACTCAATATTACCTAAGAACTAAGCACTAACTACATCGAAATTCGCTGAAAATTACACGCTTAAACAGCTTGCCGACATATCCAAAATTACCCAGAAAACCTCTTACCTAACGAATATAAAAGTCTAATACAAAAGCCTAAAGAATACCAGCGCCCTATAGGTCCAAAAGAGACCACATTTGCAGTAGAGAGAAACGTGCTTGACAAAGGGGCTAACCCCCGAAACAATGCACACAGACAGGGAAATGCAAAGAGAGTATAAAATTACATAGACTTTTCATGACAGATTTTAGCATAAATAGTTTTTCAGAACCAATAGTACATCTTTTACGAGAATAAAGAATTAAACAACACAAATAAACTTCAGACCACCCAAGACTAAACACCCACTAAACGAACCTAAAGTGTGTTCCTAAAGTGTGTTAACCCAAGAAAATTTTGGCAAAGTTTTGGTAAATGGGTCTCAACAACGTACGTACGAAAAACACAGGTTATAAAGCAATGCTGATTATAAGACAGTACACAAATTACAGAAATAGGAAAAGCACGACTAAAAGACAATTAAGACTGACTTGGCGTCAGCGGACTAGGGAAGATCAGCCAGAAAAATGCGCTCGGACACTGCCATTATTTGCCACTGCGGTTGTGATCAGTGGAGAACCCACAGTCCTCTTGCCGTAACGGCGAGGTCCAAGTACTTCATAAAAAGAAAACAAGTCTTATTAAAAATAGATAAAGAACCAAGTACTAAGCAATTACAAAGTAACTCAGAACATGCCTAGCATTTACGAAGAAGAACCAATAGTGTACAAATAAGTCCCCAAGTACCCTCATGGCACTACGAAATTAAATAAAATTAAATTAGGAGGTGGTTAATGAAGTCCACGTTACAGTTAACGAAAACGCGAAACACCGGTTAAAAGGTAAGTATATAAAAGTCCGTTAAAAATAAGAAATTTTGAAGAAGATCCTCCCAACCGCGCTGCAGGCTCTAAGGTTACGGGGCATTGAAAGTCGGAAGCTACTTTGGTGCACTGGAGACGGAGTCAAACTGACATAGGCAAAATTTTTACCAACAGAGCCGAACAACCTTTAGGGCAGGAACAGTTGGGACTACTAAAAGAACTACAATAATTTTGGTAAGAATGTGGCGGCAGATAGGGAACTATTGTATGGCCTGGCTGGTGCGTCACGCATCCTCTGACGTTACGGCAGGTAATAGTAGACTAGTAAACAAAACTCGCAATGTGAATAAAACCCAGTATTAACACTGCAAGGAATATGAAACTTCGAGAAAAGAATAAACCTAGTTTTACTAAAATTTAAAAGACAAACATTTTTGGTTAGCTAATTAAAGCAATTACAAGAAACAACTATGAGTTTACATGGCATTTTTGAATGACAAAATGTGAACAAGAAATCACGATTAAAATCACTACAAAGTACATAGAATTTTGATTACAGTTAAGAATTCTAGAGAATGGTAAAATAGTATGGCATTAATAAAAACTTTTAATTTTTAAAAGAAACTCGGAAAAGGGTCAATCTCGGCAGTAAAATCAAGGAAATTTTAGTTTTTTCGACATTTCGGTCGTACTTTGGGTAAAATGCAATTTCTCAGACTTGGCTGAAATTGGTCTAAAACACTGTCTATGGTACCTAGTTTAAGTGGTGAAAATATTAGCTCATTTTATAGCAAGCTTAACAAAAAGGTCATCCGAAATTTTAATAAAAAATTACCCCACCCTGACTCAAAGGAAATGCGCAGAGACCCAATTGTTTCATGGTGATAGCCGCACATCTCGACATTACTGTGTGTTTGAGCCTCTATGCCCTCTCCATGCGTTCAGGGCAGACTTTAAGCGAGGGTACGCAAAAGCGACCTCAAAAACTTTCATGCCCGAAGTTCCAATTTCGGCTGTTATTTGCTAAGGGAAAACCCTAGGCAACCCATATTGTTGCAATGGCATGTCCTGTCTGTGCGCTATCGATACATGTCGACTTCTCGGTCGCACTTCCGGTAAAATGCAATTTCTCAGACTTGGCTGAAACTGGTCTAAATACACTGTCTATGGTATATCTAGTTTATGCGCTGAAAATATTAGCTCATTATAGCAAGCCAATTAATTTCTCTTTTAAATGCAATTTCTTCATTATAGGGTACCCAAATTACATTATATATATATATATATATATATATATATATATATATATATATATATATATATGTCACCGTAAAACTGTAGAATCAGGAATTCTGCAGAATTACTGAAATTTTCAGGAATTCTACAGAATTCCTGAACACTTCAGTAAAACTGTAGAATTACGGCGAAACTTGACCTATTCTACAGTTTTCCTGATATTTTCAGGGATTCTGTAGAATTCCGTATTTTGTTCAGGAAAACTGTGGAACTATGGTTAAGCTTGCATTAATCAACAGTTTTCCTGAACTTTTGAGGAATTCTGTAGAATAGCGGACTCCACCCCCCAGACCCCCCCCGGATTGTGTTGGATTATTCTCATCATTGTTAATGCTCACACTCATGTACCATACATTAGACACCAGATATTTGTATGTAAGTGAGTGAGTTAGTAATACTACAGAATACTACAGAATCTCTGAAAATATCAGGAAAACTGTAGAATAAGTCAAGTTTCGCATAAGTTTATCAATGATTGTAAAAAAGTTAGAAAAAAGTAGGAAAAGTACGAACGTTTCACTGATCCGATGTTGAAAAATTTAAACCATTATTATAATTGGTTATTTCGAAAATTTAAAAACATTTTCATAATTGGTTATTTCAAATTTTAATGTTTGGTTGATCGTAAAATGATTGTAAACGGTTGGCTGACTATGTTTTTAACAAGCAAAATTGTGTGCAAAAGGATAATAGTTGTTTGAGTTACATTTGAATTAAATGTATACCTGCTGCGCAGAAAAATTTATTTATTACGATATTTTAAAATTTAGCTGTCCATCTTGCTTGTAAAAGCATGCCGATTCGCTAAAATAATGTTGGATTTGTAGCTTCGTTTGCAAACAGCAAGCGTCATGTTTTCAAAAAAGCAAACTAAAGTTTGATACAATGAAAATGTGACCATAATTTTGAACCGGCAAAGTTCCAACATTGCTATAGCTGAGCTGATTGACATTTGGAACCTGTTACATTTGTGTACAAAAGGATATATTCTTGAAGACAACTAGACAATCAGAACAACATGTTTGCTTAATGACTCATCCTTTGTCATAAATTGAAAAATGAGAAACTACGTGTAAATCATGTACTGCTTATGATAAAGCATTGACTACATGCAATCATACAAATCCCTATGTTTAGCACCGTGCTGCCTGTGATCAAAATGGCTGAGCAAACATAAGAGACCTGCTGCGCTGAGGCGCAGCAGGAAAAAACAGGAACTGTATGAGCATTGAAAATTTCAGGAAAACTTTTGATTAATTCAAGCTTAACCATAGTTCCACAAGTTTTCCTGAACAAAATACGGAATTCTACAGAATCCCTGAAAATATCAGGAAAATTGTAGAATAAGTCAAGTTTCGCCGTAATTCTACAGTTTTACTGAAATGTTCAGGAATTCTGTAGAATTCCTGAAAATTTCAGTAATTCTGCAGAATTCCTGATTCTACAGTTTTACGGTGACATATATATATTCGAAAACAATAATGCATTTAACTCTATTCTTCTATAGGCTTATAATTAAAATATCATTTTAGACCAGAATTATGTGAAAAAGGGATGTGCAAAGTTGAAGGAAAGTAAGAAATGGACGGCTGAGTGCATGCAAGAATCTGTGCCAGGTGGTTCGGCGAAATCATGCCTCTGCCGAACAGGAAACTTTTGTAACGTTGCCGTCACAGTGAAGCAAAGCAGTGTCGTTGCCGTCTTGATTCCCATACTCTGCTGGCTGAAATACTAATAAAGCTTTGACATGTTGGTTCCGGTTTCCAATAAAGCCTAAGCTGTGATCGTACATACAGTCATGGTGTTATTTGAGCGGAAAGAAAATTAAAGAGAATGTGAATTATTTAAATAAAGAAAAAGGAAATGCTCCTTAAATATCATTATTTGAAGTATATACATCAAGAAAATGAGGTAAACGCGGGCCAGCAGGCGGATCCACAAGGGATACAAGGCATTAATCATAGAGAAATAATGAAAAACGCCTGCCTGCAGTCACTAAGGCCGAAGCCTTAGTCCGAACAGGAGAGAGCCAATGGGCGCTGTGAGCGCTCTTACCCAGAGAGAACTAGTCTCTAGACTTTGTTTATTTCTAAGCGGTTACAGCATACGGTACATAATATCAAAGAAGCATATGGTAACTAAATTCCAGAATCAACATTACAGAAAGCACAAGTTTATCGTTCAAAATCCAGACAGTTTTCAATAATGACAAACATATACATATATGCAACAATATATGTGATATGAACAACTAACAATATGCAGGATAGAAATTGTAATTCAGTTACAGTTAGTTTGCAGAATAATAATCAGACACAATTAATTTTATTCAAAAAACCAAAAATCTTAAGGACCAATTTCTAATTTCTAGGGTCATGGAAGCTTCTTGAATTTCTAAAGCAAAAAACCATATATTAAAGCATGGACTACAATAAACCGCCAAAATACACACTAGATTGTCAAGTGTCATGCGCAAACAGACTGTATAAGAAACAGAATTCCGGTTTAAAAAGAAAGGAAGGAAGAAATCGGCTTAAAATTTAATTCATCCATTTAAAACTTGGAAATTTTCACAGGGAATTGATACACTACTGGACCGCTATGGTGATGTGATCAAGAAATGGAAGTTTTCAGCTTAAAATCCAAAGACTTGTCACAGTTCTTTAGCTGAAATATTAACACCAACAACAAATACGTCATATACAAATCATAACTTAATCATAATTAATAAACTGTCAAAATCAACATCAACATCGACTGACTTAACAAACCATTTTCTGTTGCTGGACATAGAGCCTAACAGGCTTAAAAATCGAAGATCAAATATTTTTACTACTGCTAGTTATATTTCATTTCGGATAATTTCCTTTCAATTTCAGAAATGTTAAAAGGAATTCAAGTCTAATTTTGTGAATTTTCAGTTTGGCAATTTAATCAAACCCGTAAACACTTTCATTCCCGTCCACTGCCATTCCAGTTTGCATATCGCTGAAATAGGAAAAAATGCAGAATTATGATATACATATGTACGAAAACTGGTCGCCATCCAATATATTGTTTACATAATTATGCAAATTATTTGGAATGGCTTTGCAAGGATCGAAAATTAATGTTCGAAAGCAGTCAGTATTCTTTGGAATTTTAAAAGACATTCCCAAATTCAATTGCGGCCCGGTTTTTGCCGTAAAATTTCTTCATTTCGCTTAACACAACCAAACCCTCAAGAAATCACTACTGCATACGTTTCTGGCCGAAAAGCAGACTAACCGGTTACCAAACATGCATCAAAATAAGACAAAAATACAAAAAGAAAATCGAGAGTCTAAGACTAATTTTTGAATAATTTTTCGCAAACTTATAGTTTCCAGTACAGGTGCAGGATTTCTCACTAATGCAATTAGGGCTAATAAAATTTGCAGATTCGGAACTCAACATTGCTTAAGAATTTTTCCTAGTGGCGTATCAAATCCCACCAGAGCCTTAAATTTTAAAAGAAAAATTTAAGGCTCCGGTGGGATCCGAGTCCACTCCTCTCGAGCCATAGTCGAGAACTCAACCATTGAGCCACGGAACCTTCGCTTTGGATGTGCTAAACTGCTGCTGTCAGGTCTTTTTGGTTTCGCAATGTGTTGTCAAAAGTATGTGTCAAATTTGATGCAAAGGAAGTAATTGATTTGTTCGCCTACTTTGCTAGCTACATAGGCGTAACTAACA